>CAJPEX010000651.1:0-89023 GCA_905338405.1 Notodromas monacha
CTGTTGAATAAATGCACTCTATACGTATTTGACTTCGTTTTCATTCAAATTTTGGGCTTTTATGAATGTAGAATTTATCATCCAAAGTGTGTCATCCTATGGTAATGTAATGTAAATCTCATTTGACTGCACATCCAAATTCAACAGAGCTGCGCCATATAGAGAACAGAGCTGCGCTGTTCTCTGTATTGTAGAGTAATGGCACAGCTCTGTTCTCTATATGGCGCAGCTCTGTATAAGAACAGCGAAGCTCTGCTCTCTATATGGCGCAGCTCAGTATATGAGAACAGCACAGCTCTTAAAAAAATACATGTAAAAACTACTCAGTTGTCTATGTTGTGCAGCTCTGTAATATATACTGAGAAATGGCACATTATATATACACTACACAGCATTTAAAAATACTTTTGTTTAAAAAAAATTGAAACTAGAAAATTTGAAATCCCATATAAACAATCTATCCAAAAAAAAAATTTAAGGAAATTTCAATCAACATTGACATATAGAGAACGAAATAGAGAACAGGGTATTTTTCACATATATTTTTTTATAGAGCTGCGCTGTTCTCATACAGAGCTGTGCCATATAGAGAACATGCAGAGCTGTGCCATTCTCTATAATGCAGAGAACAGTGCAGCTCTGTTCTCTATATGGCGCAACTCTGTATATGAGAACAGCTCAGCTCTGTTCTCTAAATGGTGCAGCTCAGCAAATCCTCTGCAACAAAAAAAAGGGAAACCAAAACAATTTTGTTATAGAGAACCTAAGGAGAACAAATTTGCCTCACAGAGAAAATCGATGCACACAAGATTGCTGTAATGAGAGTCCATCTGTATTTCCTAGGCTTCTACCATGAGATCAAAGCATTCTTTCATTCCTTTACCTTGGCACAATACATAATGAAAATTCCTGCATACTATACTTTACCAATAAAATACACAGCAAACAAAATGAAATAAAAAATGGATAATTGACTAAGAAATTCCTGAATGAGAAAC
Organism: Notodromas monacha; assembly: GCA_905338405.1. Lineage (NCBI taxonomy): Eukaryota > Metazoa > Arthropoda > Ostracoda > Podocopida > Cyprididae > Notodromas > Notodromas monacha. Next base: position 999 of record CAJPEX010000651.1, read on the forward strand.
TTTCTGCAACACCTAAGCGATCAGAAATTTGTTTCTTCTTCAAATAATATAGAAAACCTCAAGCAACATTGCTTGAAGAGGTTTTCTTCAAGGTTTCCATTTTACTGAAGCATAGAGGAGATCAATGATTTTTTTTTACATGGATGTCGAAGAGGGATTGATTCCCTATATACTGTACTACATTTTCTTTTCTTTTCACATTCCTGTTCAATTCCGAAGGAATTCTAAAACAAATTTTTTTTCTTCAATTTTACCAAAGTTCCTTAGTCAATTCCTTAGTCAGAAATGTCTTAGTCAATTATCCATTTTTTTAGTCTCATTCTGGTTTGCTGTGTATTGTATTGGTAAAGTATAGTATGCAGGAATTTTCATTATGTAGTGTGCCAAGGTAAAAGAATGAAAGAATGTTTTGATCTCATGGTAGAAGCCTGGGAAATACAGATGGACTCTCATTACAGCAATCTTGTGTACATAATTTTTCTTTGTATTATGAATTTTTTCTCCTTAGGTTCTCTATAACAAAATTGTTTCTGTTTCCCTTTTTTTGTTGCAGAGGATTTGTTTCTGTTCTCTTGAATTTTGTTGTAGAGAGTTCCCTTGTATGCCTAATTCATTGAAATGTTTATATTATTCGATTTACTTGAAAATGCACACCATTGCTTTCTTAAGAAGCAATTTATCATAATCAAGAACTTGTGTTATCTTATTTCAAGACAAATCTGGTCTCATGGGTAAATTTTCAGGATTTTTGACCAGCCTCTTGTGCATTCGATGCAAAGGTGGCGCTTTCGGCATGCAGCAGATTTGGCCAGATGTCGCTAACATGGGAGTGGAAATGTCCGTGTATAAAAATTTCACAGTGAAATATAATACTGTACTGTGTATAAGATATACTTTACTGTATAGGAAGGCGATAAGGAACACCACACAACAGTGAAGAGTATAATATTCAATTTGGCACATTTGAAAATCTTAAAATACCATACCTGAAGTTTTTCGATGTGTAACGTTTTCCCACTAATCGAGTCACGAAGTCATTATACATTATTTACACGGTTTTATTATCTGCTGAAACTCCCACATTTTTTCCTAGGTACCGGGATATATTTTATTCATGCTGATGTGCACGTTCTAGCATGGTTGAGGAATGCATACTATATTAATATTGCAGAAAAGTACTGTTCACATGAATGTATATGCGACATCTAGGAAGCTTGCGGACAAACGANCTGAGGTAAACCAGAAATATACGTATCCACTCTAAACTGAGAAGTCGTGTTTTTACTTACGAACCCCGGCCATAAGAACAAAATCTTCTCGTTGAAAGTTTGTCTTAGAGAATTTACATTCTCTAGACTAATTGACTCTGTAGAAAAGACGTTTTCTCCAGATCAAAAGTGTCTTAAGATAAAATTCTTACGGAATTAGGACAACAATATTGACTTTGCCAATTCAGGCACCAACCTGACACTGGAAGCCTCAACATGCAGCAGAGGCTTAAAAAGAGGACTCACCCACCAATGACTCACTTGCATCAACACAAGCTCTGCATATCACGTGGGGTTCACCCGTCACCAAAACATAGCAATCTTCCTGCTCCAAACAACCTATTCCACAAAATACGCTCATTCACTTTGAAGTTTATTATTGCACTTGAGCACAGTGTGTCTCCTCTCGGAAAATTGGCATGGAGTCACATTTCCAGAAGCTCTGATTTCCGAAGGAGACACAGGGGGGATTTTGTGAGAAACCAAAAACAACTAAGCAACAGATACACCGATTCTCAACAGGCACAATAGCTTGTGCAACTGCCAAAACCAGTGACAGCAATAAATCTGTAATATATACGGAGAAATGGCACATTATATATACACTATACAGCATTTAAAAATACTTTTGTTTTAAAAAAAATTTAAACTAGAAAATTTGAAATCCCATATAAACAATCTATCCAAAAAAAAGATTAAGGAAATTTCAATTAACAGTGACATATAGAGAACCAAATAGAGAACAGATTATTTTTCACATACAATATATTTTTTTATAGAGCTGCGCTGTTCTCATACAGAGCTGCGCCATATAGAGAACATGCAGAGCTGTGCCATTTCTCTATAATGCAGAGAACAGCGCAGCTCTGTTCTCTATATGGTGCAGCTCTGTATATGAGAACAGCGCAGCTCTGTTCTCTAAATGGTGCAGCTCAGCAAATCCTCTGCAACAAAAAAAGGGAAACCGAAACAATTTTGTTATAGAGAACCTAAGGAGAAAAAAATTGCCACACAGAGAAAATTGATGCACACAAGATTGCTGTAATGAGAGTCCATCTGTATTTCCCAGGCTTCTACCATGAGATCAAAACATTCTTTCATTCCTTTACCTTGGCACAATACATAATGAAAATTCCTGCATACTATACTTTACCAATACAATACACAGCAAACAAAATGAAACAAAAAATGGATAATTGACTAAGAAATTCCTGAATGAGAAACTTTCTGCAACACCTAAGCGATCAGAAATTTGTTTCTTCTTCAAATAATATAGAAAACCTCAAGCAACATTGCTTGAAGAGGTTTTCTTCAAGGTTTCCATTTTACTGAAGCATAGAGGAGATCAATGATTTTTTTTTACATGGATGTCGAAGAGGGATTGATTCCCTATATACTGTACTACATTTTCTTTTCTTTTCACATTCCTGTTCAATTCCGAAGGAATTCTAAAACAAATTTGTTTTCTTCAATTTTACCAAAGTTCCTTAGTCAATTCCTTAGTCAGAAATGTCTTAGTCAATTATCCATTTTTTTAGTCTCATTCTGGTTTGCTGTGTATTGTATTGGTAAAGTATAGTATGCAGGAATTTTCATTATGTAGTGTGCCAAGGTAAAAGAATGAAAGAATGTTTTGATCTCATGGTAGAAGCCTGGGAAATACAGATGGACTCTCATTACAGCAATCTTGTGTACATAATTTTTCTTTGTATTATGAATTTTTTCTCCTTAGGTTCTCTATAACAAAATTGTTTCTGTTTCCCTTTTTTTTGTTGCAGAGGATTTGTTTCTGTTCTCTTGAATTTTGTTGTAGAGAGTTCCCTTGTATGCCTAATTCATTGAAATGTTTATATTATTCGATTTACTTGAAAATGCACACCATTGCTTTCTTAAGAAGCAATTTATCATAATCAAGAACTTGTGTTATCTTATTTCAAGACAAATCTGGTCTCATGGGTAAATTTTCAGGATTTTTGACCAGCCTCTTGTGCATTCAATGCAAAGGTGGCGCTTTCGGCATGCAGCAGATTTGGCCAGATGTCGCTAACATGGGAGTGGAAATGTCCGTGTATAAAAATTTCACAGTGAAATATAATACTGTACTGTGTATAAGATATACTTTACTGTATAGGAAGGCGATAAGGAACACCACACAACAGTGAAGAGTATAATATTCAATTTGGCACATTTGAAAATCTTAAAATACCATACCTGAAGTTTTTCGATGTGTAACGTTTTCCCACTAATCGAGTCACGAAGTCATTATACATTATTTACACGGTTTTATTATCTGCTGAAACTCCCACATTTTTTCCTAGGTACCGGGATATATTTTATTCATGCTGATGTGCACGTTCTAGCATGGTTGAGGAATGCATACTATATTAATATTGCAGAAAAGTACTGTTCACATGAATGTATATGCGACATCTAGGAAGCTTGCGGACAAACGAAATATACTGTTAGCATCTTCATCATCCTAGAGGTCCCTAATGACTATGCCTGGCGTCTATACTGTATATTCCGAGCATCAGGTTCATTCATCAACAGAGTCAATTCTCCAAATAACGAAGGCATTTCTCGTCCTATATATTAAATTTGTAATGTACATTTATCTGTGTACTTATCTTTCATCATTATTACGAGAAGCAAGGAACTGTGTCCCTTTTTCGGAAATTCGTTACGAAAAGCCTTTCAAAACGGGTTCATCACCTGCTCCGGGTAAATTCGGTCGCCATGGCAACGCACCTGCATATCCGTACATACACGTCCAACCCGCAAAAAAAGTAAAATAAACGTTCACATCGACCACTCCGGTTTCGCGGGGTGCAGGAATGGGTCAATAATCCCCCCTGTTGCGAATTTCGCGAATCCATTCCCGCGCGGGATTAAAGAAACTGGAACCGGAATATATCTTCGCCTATAGCAGTGTATACATAAATGCTGGTTCAAACGTGGAAAGAAACCAGCATTTCATCGGTGTTTTGAAAACCGGTTTGAAAAAAGTCCTTGACTTTGACGTGAGTGGAAACGTCGTCAATCCTTTAGTCAAGGTCGTGCCGAGATGGCAGACGATGTGCGGAAGCAGTTCATCGTGGCGACAATAGGTGAAATTCCTCTCTCATCGTTGTTTCTCGCTATTTCTGTTATGTTCCGTGAATCTGTCGTGATTTAAGCATATTTTGCATTGAAGGCAAATACTGTACAGTGAAACAGTGCTTAATATATTGTATATACGTTGATACCGTATTCATCGAATGGAACCATCATATACTGTACTCCGTGATGGTTGCTGCGTAATATTACTCAATAACGGTACTTTTCAGCAGGTTTACCATTGCTGTATACAAGAAAAAACTCGTTACAATGACCAAAGCGAGATGAGGGGAACCTGGAATAATCCTTTGTTTCCATCATGAGAAAAAGATTTGATAATATGGGACTAAAATATATACAGTGTAGCAGTTTTTCTCTGTATATTTTTGCAGGAATATTGAACATACTGTTTATTAATTCTTCGTATAATAACGAGATCCAGCGGATGCAAGGTCATGTTTGAGAAAATGAGCTCTTTTATACAAGGTCAAGTTCGCGAAACCCTTCTGATAAATCAAGTGATTAAATTATGGAAATGTATGAATAATTTTTGGTGAATCAACTCTGCAGTTTTATATAGTGTATTTGAAAATGGGATGAACTCCACCTTGAATTGATTTTTGCTCCGGATAATGGACCCTATTCACCCTACTTCCAAATACTGTACTGGACTGTGCATACACCTTTCAGAATGAAGTGATTATTAATTTTTTTTAAATGAAATTGCTTTTCAATTGATGTGGTTGTTTGCATCATTTTTCTCCAGTGTGAATGCAAGTGTTTTTAAAGCCCAGTAATTGTTGATTACTTTGTTTTTCCCCAAGATTTTTATTGGTTGATATTTGGTGCTACTTAATCAGCAGCTATATAATGCAAGTAAATTTTTTTTCAAGTATTTTCAGAGGATGCAATAAATGTATATGAAGCAAGGCATCATTCTATGTTTATTACAAATACTGCAATAGTATAGTTTGTCTTTATTATGGGGAATAAATATATATTTAATCAAAACTATCACATATATACATGTTTAATTATTTATTTTCTTATTCATGTCCGCATCCACCCAGCAGATAATTTGGGCGTCAGAGTTTTCAAAATGCATGTAATGCATCAGCTGATGCTCTGTGTTATGCGTTGATGCAATGCTTTTCAAAATCTGTCCATGCTTTTAATGCCAAGAGTTTCAATGAAAAATATTGAAGTTGGGAAAACCTTCATGCCCAAATGGAAATGCTGATATACAGTGGCCCCTGCCTAACAGACCTCCCGTGTAAGGGATTTTTGCCAAGCAGTTTTTCCTCCCGCCAAACAGACTTCTTTTGGTTTAAAATTAGTGTTGAAAATTGAAATTTTTAATTTTTTATATAATTGAATTTGTGAAAAGGACTTTTCATCTAACAGACTTGTCCCTTGCACAAATCAAGTCCATTAGAAGGGGGTTGACTGTACATTTTGAAAGATGAATTTCGTGATCTTTCAGAAATCTTTACCTTTCCTTGGAAAAATTCGAACTCGGAAAACCGCGCCTCAGGAATTGATCACATCAGTTTAAAACCACGAGCAGATTCCAGTTATCTTCTGGAAACCTCTGATCTCGAGGTTTCGAAATCGATTCGAATTCTTGGAAACAGTTCATATCTTTAAATATGAATGCTTTGATCTTTCGGAAATCTCACCATTTCCTTCGAAAAATTCGCATACGGAAAACCTCGCATACCGGAAAGACTCACATTGGTTTAAAACCATTGAATCCACGAGCAGATTACGGTTGCCTTCTGGAAATTTCTGATCTCGTGGCTTCAAAACCGATTTGAAATGTTAGAAAAATGGTTCTATTTTGGAAGATGAACGCCTTGATCTTTCGGAAATCTTTTACCTTCCCTGATCTCTGGCGGCTACGGTTAAATTATGAACTTATCATCGTTCAAATATTCTCGAAATAATCCGAAATAAACACCGATAAATATTTATTTTAACATATTTACTCGATTCTTCAAAGCGGAGTTTCTATGAACTGGATCTTGGCGTTTCTGATTCATCTGTAAATCAGGTTTTTTTTAACGTCGAACCTACGAAAAAAAAAACGAGTCAGCGATAAGTAGACGTTCGTCTGGAAGATTTTCTTGAAAAAAATACACCAACAGAGAAATGTGTTGAAAACTCATGGATTCTTAAGCGAATTTTATGTGAACCAGATTTCGGCGATTCTGATTGACCCTTTTGAATCGATTCACTGTTCGGGTTATTCAACGTCGGAACGAAAAACGATTCAGCGATGAGTGGACGTTCTGGAAAGCGTCAGATTACTTCAAGAACAGTCAATCATAACGTCAGTTATAAAAATAAAAAAGCGGGGGTTCTTGATCGACGCTCGGCTGGATTCCGGCGTTCCGCGGTTTCTATGCAGTCGCGAAGGCCAGTTATCGCGACACTTTCCGCCTGCCATCCCTCGCGATAAGTGTCGATGACGAGGGCCCGAGTGGATACGGAAAAGAAAAGCAACGTTTGTGCGGGGGACAAGCAACAGATTGAGAGTGGTTTCCAGCTTCGTGGCTACACGCTTCGTTGCGCTATCAGGCACCGGAAATCGATCGGCTCGCGGCACCGATAAAGAAATGCTACCCCGACACACAAACACACACACGCACCCTGGGTTCGAACAAGTGACCGGATCGCAGTTTCCACACCCCGTGGAGCTTCATTCAGGCCACGGAGAACGTACTCGCGTGTGTGAAGCGATTTCTCCGTATCGCCAACGGTCATTTCGTGAAACTTGAATGCGGTTCTTTTTTACGCAAGAAATAAGTCATCCGTCGTTATCGAATCGTTCGTTTAGCTCATAGCTGATGCGACGTGAATATCGTTGTAATCCGGAAGGACGGAATGCAACAATTTTTTTTAGGCCAGTTCCTCGGCCTATTTTACTCTGCTCGTAGGTTTTTTTTTTTTCTGAAATGAATTCTCGTGGAGCTGCCCTTTTGAAAAGGTAATCCGCCCGGCCCGTGCCATTTCTTACGACTCAATGGTGCCCGGCTTTCCATTGAATTCCGAACGTCTTTGAATATTTTCTCTGGGCCCTACTTCTCCAGTTCTGGAGCTTATTAATCTTACTTTGAGTGTCTGGACATGGTTTTATTAAACTTCACTCGATTTTCCTTTCGGCTTTTCCCGCTGAGCCCGTATTGAGTGCGAGAGAGGCACAGGTTGAAAAGGTCAAATTTCGAGCAACTTTCTTTTCGGAAGAAATTGTGGCATGAAGTTAGCTTCCGCGAATTATGCTTGGGACCCAATTTACCCTTTTCAAGCACCAGTGCTGTTAAGGTTATCTAAGTTCAATGGCATATTCTCACCCACGCAGTTTTTGCAGCATTTTCTGCAAGAGGATGAAGTCAAATACAGTGAGACCCCCACATGCAAATGCCTCTACCTGTGGACAATTCAACATAGGGACACTTATTTTCCCAGAAAAAAAATCAATAAATAAGGCCCTACATGAGGACACTTACTCAACATAGGGATATTTTGTGATAAAATTGCAAATACATGTCAGGCCAAATTGCAAAAAATAGATATTTGCAAACCTCAAATTTATGTAAGAAAAGTTCTTGGGCATTTCTCTCACCAAATTATATAATGTAAGTCTATGGGAAAACAAGACTTGACTTTGGGACATTTCAACTTGTGGACACTCTTGATGCACCAATTATGTCCGCATCTTGGGGTCTCGCTGTAGGTAACAACTTGGCAACCGGGAACTATTTATGGTCCTAGAAACAAGAAATTATCAATGGCATCACGCAAATCAAAATTATTCTTTTTTCGCCGCAATTTCAAAAATGTTCGAAGGGAACGCACGAGTTGGAGGATACGGCGGTGCGAAAGGATAGAATAATTTCGATAGACAGTATATAAGAGCATTATTGAAAATTTCGGATGACGTGGCACGGATCCATAGAGAAAATACCATTCACTTTCTGTATCGCACAACAGTGCAACGGCCTCCATGACTAGAAGCAATGTCAAAAATATGCTGGGTCATGGAGTCACGTGCCACATCACGGTTAACGTTGAAGTTACAACGACAGGCAGCAATCAACTCAAAGGCGGCATATGCACTAAGGAAGCCTAACATCAACCTTCGAGATCGAAATGAAAACTAAAAATGAGAGTTCGAAATTAAAAAAACCAAAAACTGTGAATCTCAGTCGCGGAGACGTTCAGCTGTGCTGGCGGTAAGTCGATTGTCTGAGAAAATATCCTCGCCGATAAATTATGGAGTAGAAACTCTATTACCTGCGTTTTGACTAACCGTACCCAAATTTCAAGTCGACCAGAAGAAAAACAAACCTGCGTAATTTCGTATGCGGCCATTGCATTTATTCCGGATTGACCCGATATTTTTTCAAAGGAACTTAATGAAAGTGCAAACGACCAAAATTAAACAAAAATTGTAAAAAATATCGGAAATGGAAAATTATGATCTCACGAGAAAAAGAGGGAGACAAAAGACATGATGCGCAGCATGAGCGAATTTTTTCAAGAAACGTCCACGAAGGCATTGCGGGAATATGTTGGTCTGTATGCTTCGCAAGGTCATCTTCAAGTGACATATTTTGATTATTTGCATTTGATGGATGTATTCAATGTTCGCGAAGTTGACTAGAAGCCAGAATCTGAGACAGATGGAATCATTTTCATGCATTTCCTTGATGGTTTACCACTTGAAAAATGAGGTATCCCGGATTTTACATGGAGAGGAAACATTTAAATGAATTATCCCAACTCCTTGGAATTTTTGTCTTCCGCCGAGGTGAAGACGGTTTGGATGCACAGTCAAACCCCCATTAGATGCCATCATTTGTCCAGAGCAATTTTGGCAGTTTAAAGAGGTTGGAGGTTTATTGAATATTTAATTTTAATTATTTGATCAAAAATACTCAATTTTCCTCCAAAATTCATAGAGATACAGGTTATGGAAGAAACTTCAGTAATTTTCCAAGGAGTATTGCTGTGATCAATTAATTACTCTTTCAGAAAATAAATTTTGCTGCATCAATTTATTTAAATTTTAAGATTAGGTCAATATAATTTTCAACAAAATGATCATTATTATTATTTTTGCACAAATACAAGATCCTTGGCAGAAATTATAATTCTACCCAACTGTTGGCATTGTAACAAAGACAAAACTAATTGGAAACGGCACTTCTGTTTCATCACTAACACTGGCAGATGGCGGTTGGCATCTTATCAAGGTTTTCTATAGAATTTAACATGGAGGAGATTTGTTTCATTCAAAATGTTGGTGGTTGGCAAGCTTGGTGCCTTATTGGGGGGCATCTTAATGGGGTTTGACTGTACTTCAGCATGTGATAAATTTTTGGAAAGGTCAATCAATGTGCTTCCCATGTTTTACTTTAAAGTTGTTCTTCCGAAGAGAAACGAAGAGCAAGAAATATTCTCGACTAATTAAAAAATGACAGCATTCAAGGTAGGTTGAAAATTGTGTGTTTCATTTGATAAGTCATTATAACAGTGCATACTGTAGTTTCTCTAATAAATGCCTTGTCTCCAATGGAGTTCTACCTCTAAAAGCTTGAAGCAAATAAATGCCAGTCTAAAATCGTGGCTGGGTAAAAAAAAAGTGGAGATGTAAAGAATTCTGAGAATCATCTTGATCCAAAATATCTTTACCTCCATGGTAAATACAAAAAACCCTTTCTATCACAAATCTTTAATCATTCCTGCGTCATTTTTGAAGAAAAGTTGCCATATAAGGGGTTTTCAAATTTTTGCCCTAGGGTTTTCCCTGTTTTCTTCTCTTTTACTCTTGTCCCACAGCAGTCTTGACTGTAGTAAGTAAACACCAGTCTCTATTCAAGTTTGGGAGAAAAGTCCAGTACACGTGGTACCTTGCAATTTGACCCCCCGCAATTCAATGGTCAAATTTTCAGGAGGGGGTTGACTTGCGATTTGACCCTTGCCTCACAATTCAACCTGCTTTGACCAATTTTTGTTGTTGCTGAATTTTTGTACTCAAAATTTTGAATTTCACAGAGTGTCTCACAATTTGACATTATTTCGGCATTGGATCAGGGTCAAATTGCGAGATACCACCTGAATTTTAAATAAACACTGTGGTTTCTCATTAGAGGAGACAGCATATATTATTCGTTTTTCTTATTCCCCACGAGTGATTCAACTTGATGTAGAACGCGCGATGGTTGAAATAAACACTGGACAACGAATCAGTGAGACGATCCCCGCTCTTTGGTTCGTATATCTAGAATAGCTCGACGCCAAACAAATTAAGTCACTTGAGGCAATAAGGCAGAGCTGGGATCTTGTCGAGCCCACTGCTCGTAACCGCGGGCGCGTGTTTACCCGACAACCAATCGAGCCCTTGGGTGCACGAGCGCCTCATATCAGGTCACAAAGGACGCGAAAAGGGGATAAAGACCCGGTCGTCAACCCGACGGGATCGGGCCCCTCTTCCGTCCATTATTGAATGCCGGCCGGTGGTGCACGTGGACAGGGCCCATCCTCGGAACGACCGCTGACCGACGCACGCTCCGGACGAGGAAAACCAGGAACCCGTTTTATTACCTCAGTTGACCTGATCTCTGCTCTCGCCCGGACGCCAGATTCCGCTGTCCCGCACGGAGGGTTGCGTTCTCGAGACTCTGCCAAACAAAGCCAGACAGCTAGTCCAAAACCCAAGTGCATTAGTTCCTCTCTCTCTCTTTTTTTTCTCTCTCTCTCTCTCTTTTTCTCTCTGACCAGTAGAAGGAAACTCTGGCTCGAGGATCACCAGGAAAAAATAAATGGGGAAATCTCAGTTGCCCGTACTGGATTGGAGCCACATCATCCTCTCTGTTGGATTCACGTCCAACAAATGGAAGATTTCAATGTTCAGTCATGGCTTATTTGCACATGTTAAAGGACTAAACCAGGGGTGCCCAACATATGGGCCGCGGGCCGGATCCCGCCCCATGGAGGCTTTTCATCCGGCACGCAGAGCTAATATGGAAAATTTTTACCCAAAAGTGAAAATCGCCCAACATAGGAATAGCCAGAAGTAAAATATTGTTACAAGAAAGCCATCGGGCACAGCAGGAAGAAGAACAATGTGATGGAAATAGTATAAGGAATATCTACTAGGAATATATAAATAACGTTAAATATGTTGAAAATTTGTTTGCGAAATGAATTCATTGTAATCATCAATTTAATATCAGGAGCTTTGCTGTAACAAGATTTTCAAGTATGTCTAACAAATGAAAACTGGGAAGGTAGATTTGGGTAGATTTAGGTAGGTAGGGAAGTTGGGTAGGTAGGTAGATTGGGAAGGTTGGGAATTTTGAAGGGCCTCATGGAATGTCGCATTTCAAATTTGAATGAGACAGTAAGTTGGAAATTATAAAAGACCGTTTTTTCTCCATTGTGCTGTCTCTCATTATGCTCTTTCATTGTCAATGTGGCCCACAGCAGGAACAAGAACAATGTGATGAATACAGTATAAGGAATATATAAATAGCGTTAAATATGTTGAAAATTGGTCTGCAAAATGAATTCATTGTAACCATTAATTTAATGTCATGAGCTTTGCTGTAACAAGATTTTCAAGTATGTCTAACAAATGAAAATTGGGAAGGTAGATATTTGAAGGGCCTCATGGAATGTCGCATTTCAAATTTGAATGAGACAGTAAGTTGGAAATGAAAAGTCCATTTTATCTCCATTGTGCTGGCTCTCATTATGCTCTTTCATTGTCAATGTGGCCCATGGCCACTTCTGAGGTAGGCCCCACTGGACTAAACTGAGGAGTTGGATTTCATAGCTGTTGCTTGTCATTTGGCTGTTTAATATACAGTACAATAATTGCCAGTGTAATAAGATTCGAGTTGGTTTGTTAGCTCAGGTAACTCTAATTTTTTCAAGTTAGTCTTCAATTTGTTCATTTTCCCATTTCATTCCTTTTTATCCTACTAAAAAAGATTTCAAGCTTCAATTCGTGCATTTTCAGCATGCTATACATGCTGCTGGCAGCCTGGCAACCTGCAAATCCACAGAATGCGGAATCATTTGTGTTCACACATATGTAAGAAAAACATCTTGGTTGCATGAATAAGGCTTTTCCATCTGTTTCTGAGTAGAGAAAAATTAGATTTGCAGTACATGTGCTGGGCATCCAGGAGGCATTATACAAACACCGTACAGTATTGCCACATCTTAAAAGAGCATTTTATATAGTTTGAGAAACAAACATGAACAATACAAAATGAACAACCTCATGAACAATATAAAATGTAGTTAAGATGAAGTTTCTTTATTGCAAAAAATGAGGAAATAATGTATGCATTTTTGTTGCAGTATCGTTTCCGAAGGAAGTACAGTAATAATTTTGGGGAACTCTGAATCCCTCTTCTACCCCCAATTTACCAGCTACTGTTAGTCTTGAAGTGAAGAAAATTAGCAGCTGTTTTTTCTTTGCGCACGCGTCCTTTTTTATGCGCTTCTTTTTTTATTTCACTCAGTATTTATTTTGACTGAAACAAATTAATGAATACCCCACGTGTTACTCTGTGAAACTATCAACGAGATAAACAAATGCCATGGGCAATGAACTATAGCGGGTGGAAAACGAAATTTTTGTAGTTCAAGGCCTGAGGTTTGTAAGACTTGTATATTAGATGATCCAGTCAGCGGTTCAGTGGATTCCACAAGTTAATAAGTGGCATTCCTTTCATAAAGAAGTTCGAGGAAAGCAGCCTCACTAGCTCGTTGAAAAGAAAAACCAGGATCAACAGAATCGGTAGTTTAATTACCAAATCTAATTGACAAATTTTATTGCTCCACTACGTGAGACGACGCGGGTGGCGAAACACTGCTGCGATCGAAAAAAAAAAGGTTCATGGGACAAGAGAAAAAAGGGCTCAGTAGTTGAGTAGTGAATGGGGGTTTACTAGGCGTGATATCACAAAAAAACAAAATGATTGCCTTGCAGGGATCACCATCTGGCGGTCTGGTGGCCGGGTGCCGCGAGAGGGCTGCCTGGGATGGGTAGGGCGGGCTGCATGCCCGCGGATCCCAGCTGAGCGAGAGGCCCGAAGTCCATCGGGCTCGGAAGTGACGAGACCTGCTTCGAAGCGAAAATCGAAGTGGACCACTTTCATCTCACATACTCCTGAATAATTTTCAACATCATTGATTTATTTCATCATCATCATCAGCATTTGGCTTATTCTCCAACTAAACTTTGTGGAACGTTTGTGATCTTAGTAGGTTCCAAGTGAATGTGATTCCAAAGATGAAACGCTTTTTGGTACTTTCCTGTTATCTCAGTACTTCATTCCTAGACTGCACTACCATCCAGAAAAATCTTTAGGATGAGTTCATAATCACAATGACCTACCAGAAACTGTGAATTTTATTTTTCCGCATTCTGCTGAAAAAGATATTTGTAACAAACAGAACAGGACCTAACCTAACTTTACCTAACTGCCTCCCAAAATCAGTTTCAGCAGAATGCAGAAAAATAAAATCCACAGTTTCTGGTACGTTGTTGTGATTATGAACTCGTCCTAAAGATTTTTCTGGATGGTAGTGCGGTCTAGGAATGAGGTACTGAGGTAACAGGAAAGTACCCGTTTTTCTTCCTAAAATCTCTGTGCGGAATTTTCTTGGATGCGTACGTGGTATTTGCAAGAACACATTCTAGTTTCAGGAAACTCATCACAAACTTGGAAACTTTTTTGAGGATGGGTTTATTTCAGATGGTCATATCAACCATATAATAAGAGTAAAACTTTATACCATTACATTTTAAATAAATTAAAATTAATTCAAAATTGTGAATTCCATTTCTAGCTATAACTTTTCATATTTTTCTGAGAAAATAAGTCCAACACTTTCCTATCTACACATATAGTAAAAGTCCTTCAGCATCTTAAAATAAATAAGGTCTAGTACCGTATTTACTGGAGTACCACAGACACCATTTTTTTCAGATTTTGGATTGGAAAAATTATTTGCGGGTATAAACTTTTCAAAAAGTTTTTGAAATTTAGTTGCGCTTTATACTTGATTCTAATGGGAAATTTTGGACCAAGTTGAACAGAAAAACTTATCTTAATGGAAACCATTGGAAATTGGTAAAATATGCACGTTCAATTTATGAGTTGGATATTCTTATTTTTGAAGTATTGCAGTGTTTCAGGCACTGAAAATCACGCGTTCGTCTTACTTAGGGATGGGGTTTTGTAAAAAAAAAATCCAAATGAAAAACTCCGGCGCACGTCTTAATCTAGAGCAAGTGGTATTTCATTGAATACAGTATTTAATGGGGCAACATTATTGCCATTTCTGTCTGTCTTTCTCACTGTTCTTCACTCCAGCTTGAGCAATCTTTCAAATATTGATTATACGGTACTTATACTTGCATGTTAACATTCGGTCTTACTTGGTATAAGGCTATGGGGCGATCTTGGGCGAGCAATGGCAATCGCCGGAGTTGCTGGTTGGTATTCACGTTGGATGAGTCCTGGAAATATTCTGTTTCTTTCTTAACATGACCCGGTTCGTTGATGCGCTTTTTCTTGTAGCGATGATTCTGGAACCAGATTTTTACTTGCGTGGGCGTCAGGTTCACAGCCTTGGCGAGGGTTTCTCTCTCCTGGGCATTCAGGTATTTTTGTGACTTGAACCGCTTCTCCAACTCCGTAGTCTGAAACCCGTCACGCAATTTTTCCGTCAGTGTAAACATCCCGAAATATCTGGGATCTGCATTCATTCACCCAGTAAGTGGATTTTTATTCACACAACTGCAGACTATATTTTGGCATTTACCCTTTACACGGTGAACTTGTAGAAATTAAACCCGAGTTCATCCGAAATCATGATTTCGTCACGTAAATTATGCAATGCTTATCAATGTTTCGTGCGACGAAAAACGGAGGCATGAATTTACAGTAACTTTTCTAAATTCTGGTTCAGTATATTCATATGATTCAATGCATTTTTTTGAGGAAATATTCATCACATTTGCAGAAGGCTCTATAATTTTTGCATGCATGAGTGTATATTTAAAAATATGGTAGTTCAATTACGCATGAAATGAAAAAAAAAAACTCTTTTTGCTGTATATGCTCCAATAGAGACCCCTGGCATTTATTTTAAAACTTAGATTTTTCACCTGGCATCCATCAGAATAAGTTTGACATTATTAGATCCCAGAAATTATTTATAAAAGAAACAGATAATCTAAAAAAAGAGACTGGATTTTGCGTTTAATTCAGCGTTTATTCAGGCTTTTTTACTTTAATATTATTGTAATTAGCTTGAGAATTGGTTCGACATCTTCAGGGGCGGACACCCTATATAAGAATGTATTTTTTAGACTCACTTTTATTTGATACCAGTTAATATTTGGCCGAATCTCCTCCTCCACTCGTTAGAAACTGGCCTCGATTAGATATTACATCTTGTACAGTACTGTATTTATTGTAACATATATTGCAGTATATTAATTTTTTTCAATGGACTTCATTAAAAACGTCGTCAGATTTAAAACTACAATATTGTACATGACTTTCAATGGATGAAGGGAAATCCTGATGCTGAACTTTTCTTCTTTAGCTGTGGTGCGAGCGAATGTCAGGAAAGGGGTTCCACCTGATCTTTCGAAAACAGAACCCTGCGTTTCCGCTTCTTCGTCGGCTCTCCCGGGCCGAGGTTCGTGTCCGGACCGGACCCGGACGAAGAAAGCTCCGACTTGATCTTGATGACGCTTTCGGGACTCTTGGCGGACGGTTGGGTGCTGTCTGCGATGTTGGGCTTTATGTCTGGTCGCAGGAACCCCTGCATGTGGCACACGGGGTAGGGCGGCTGGTGGCGGTCGCAGTCCTCGGAGTCCTTTTCGGCGTACGGGGACGCCTGTTGGTAGGCGTCCACGAGTCCGTGGAGAGGCTGATGACACGTCGTGTCGGGACTCACTTGCGCCGGCGGCATCCCGCTCGGGAACCCGGACAAAAACCCCACGGCCTCTGCAAATCATTTCGAAGCAATTTCCATCTTGTGAATTAGGCGTTATTATTTCGGCTGGAATCCAAGCCCTTCAACAGAACCGCACGACTCCCGTTTATACTTAGCTTCTAGTGACAATGGAAAATACCTAAGGTTCTGTGAAATTTATGTTTCTGAATTGTGTACAACATGACAGTGCGTCGCACAAATACAGTAAAATCTTGTTACAAAAAATGTTTCATTGCAACAAACTTTTTTCAAAGTCCCAGCACCAAACATATATAGGTACATGTCATAAGAATCTTGTAACAACAAACTTGCCAATTCCAGCATAAAAAACTTTTGAAAGAAACAATTTATGATTTCTGAATGCAAAATCCCCAATGAAGGCTGGCACAGTCTCAAATTTCCCATTCAAATTTGACTGTGACTGGTTCTCAGGACATAGGGTGGAATCCAGAAAGAATTCCTCACAATTCACGTGAACATCCTCTCTTTCAATTTTTTTCCTGAGTTAGGATGGATGGGGGAGGGGGTTAGATGAAATAAAATGAAAAGAGCAAAACTCACATTAAGAGGGGTTTGTATGCTTGAGAAACCCTATTTACTGATGCTTAATTGTTGCATGCTTTTTTTGGAAAATTCGACCTTAGAAATCTATGCAGGAATTGCTTAGAAAAACTATAAGTCAACAAAAAGTGCTAGTTCTCACCTGTTATTCAGAGTAAATGTTTGCTAGTCACATTTAAGCTTCGTTTTGGAGATCACAGTTTTTAAACACTGAAAAAAAATCAGAAAAAACCACATAGGGGAGGTTTTGAATGCATGACGGTTTAATTTTTAAAAAGTCTTCCACTTAGTCAAAAACTCTGAAAAATAACTTTTTTGAAGTCCCCACAAGTTCACTGTAGCAAGATTTTACTATAATCAGAATTGGAGGGAATGAAGAACAAAATGTAATTTTAAGTTGAGCAACATTACTCTCTCCTTATGAGCTAGTTCATGTACTATCAACATCAGCATTAAGACTTAAGAGCATCATGAATTCATGATGCAAATGCAATACAGGTACTTGAAAAATATATATGCATATTCTCAAGAGGATCAAAGGAATGAAACAACAGGCATTCTCAAGAAGATTTGATCAGGTCATTTTGGTAAGGTGTTGCATTTCAAATTTTTTGTGAATAAGGTCAGTGTTGAAAAATGGTTCTATCTTTTTGATTCATGTTCAAGATATTTTTATTTTTGATTAAGTTCAATATTTATTTTTCAGGCATAGGGTTATTGGCATTAGAATATCAGCTGGAATAATTGCAATGCCTTAGTTTCTTTGACATAAAAGACTCAAAAGAATCCCCCTCCCCTGCCAAAAGCCCCCCCCCCCCACTTTTTTATCATTTGGATGAGATTTTCATAACAGTGTGTGTTGGCCCTAAGCTGTTTGGTTGCATTGGTCCTTGGCTGTTGAATAATCATCTTCAAAATTGCCTTTTCCTGCCTCTTCCTTGCAGTAGAAAGAAGAAAGAATAATTCAAAAAGAAATTTGCGAGGAAGAAAATTCTAAATTAGAAAAAAAGCTGCAGCAACTGTCGTAAAAAATTCCCCAACTAGAGCAATCCACATTATAGAAGGACATAAATTGTAAAAGAACCATATGAATGACAAATATGGAATCTTTGGTTTGAAATACAGTGAGACCCCAAGATGCGACATAATTGGTGCATCAAGTGTGTCCCCACATTGAAATGTCCCTCAGACAAGTCTTGTTTTCCCATAGACTTATATTATATAATTTTTAATTGGTGTTTTGGGGAAAAAATAATTTTCAGAATTCCCTGGAAAAATTGTTTGCCACTTGAATTTGAATTAGTGAATACATTTTCAACTCAATAAGAACATTTGGAGCATTGAATATATCTCTGTACTGTACACTGAAATTTTGGCATCTAAAAAAAAGTTGGAAATATCTGTTTCTTGTAATTTGGCCTGAAAAGTATTTGCAATTTTATCACAAAATGTCCCTATGTTTAATCAGTGTCCTCATGTCAGGCCTTATTTATTGATTTTTTTCTGGGAAAATAAGTGTCCCTATGTCCAATTGTCCACAGGTCGAGGCATCTGCATGTGGGGGTCTCACTTGCTCATGACAGAAAATTTTCCCGAAAAAATTCCCGAGGGTTTCCGTTCTTAAATTAATTTTTGCACTGCGACATTCGCCTGTGATATTCAAATCCCAGGCGGCTACTTGATTCCAAAATAACAGATACTAGTACAGTACCAGTATTCCAAACGGAAGAGCCGTTCATTAAAAACGTGGTCCGAATTCTTCCTCAAAAGCTACACCCGCGCATTCATTGAATTAGTGTCAGCGGTAATCAAAGGTGTTTTTGCTCGGATTCCTTTCCAAGTAGTACTTGGAAGTGCCTGTCAGGGAAAGGGAAAAAAAGAAAACAAGTGGACGTGGGCCAAAGTAAATTACCAGTGACCGGGGCCCGTAACGACCTGGAAGCTCTCAGGCAAACCTGCGCGGTTCCCAGGAGATAATTACCTCGACTTGATCGACAAGCAACCCGCGATGCCTCCACCGTACTCAAAGGCAAGACAGCCGGGAATACAAAGCTGGGTCCGGAATATCGTTCAGGGTACGAGATCGAGGACCGGCCTGGGTGTGGCGAACGTCGATGACACCCGACGCTGTCGCAAAGAACCCCTGTCACGAATCCGGACGCGGGAATGAAATATGCATGCAAACGATGTTTGTTGGGAAGGTCTCTAAATGACGCTGATGCTCATATTAATCCCGCACCATCGACCGCGATCACACGAACCGCGTTGTTTTTCGTGTGTAACAAAAGCAGACGCCGATTCCAAGGCTTTCTGCCTTTTTCTGAATAGGAAACACAACAGACGCACTTTTCTCACCCTACGCTGATGAATTACTTTATAAGTCGAAGCGACTCGCTGCACCAGGCATGTTACGGCCACTCGAAGTCCTCGAAAATTGTATCAAGCATACCAATTGTAAACCTTTGTAAAGACTGCTTCCTCTTATGCAAAGCTCTGCATAAAAATTGATAAATAATTACTGTATCTCTACGGTCGATTCCCTAAACTCTCCCTTAAAAATCCTGCGGCTGTGAATTTCTGGCGGGATAATATTCTAAAAAAAAAATGATTTTCTGACATGTTTTGCAAACGTTTTTATTGAAGGACGTTTGCAGTCCTTCATTCATTAAAATGTTACGGTGATGGGAAGTTGTAAGTGGTCTTTATTAAACAATCATTTGAGAGCTTCAAGTCTTTTAGTGTACGGCATAGAATTCCAGCGCAATTTAGTAGCGAAGCGTTTTCTGCGGCACCCCATCGTGAAATACATTGTTGAAATTTGTGTCATCAGTCACCTCGAATTCCTTGAAAAATCTTCGTATACGGTATTTTTCATATACTGTACTGTACTATCTTACCTCCGCGGGAATTTCTATCAAAAAATGATGTACAGTACTGTTATCTGAGGATAATGAAGAATCAAATAAAACTATGCAGCGTGCGCCAATTTTCTCGCATAATTTGTTAAAAACTGCATTCCACATTCAAACATGTAACGGATTCCACGTTCCTAATTATGTATAATGTGCGCAAAATAGGAAAAATTGCGTGTATTGATCTCAAACTTTGCACAAAGGACCTTATTTACGCTAGTAACTTGCGCCCTCATTCAAGAGTATCAAGACTCCACTTGTATTTTTGAAACAAAACCTTTGAGCGAAAGCAATCCCGGCGTAAGGCTAGCAACCCAGTTTTCAAAGACACAAAAATGAATTAACTTTACGAAATTCATGCTAAAATTTAGGCGAAACTTGAATTTAAGTGTGCTGTATTTCTATTCGCTTTATATTTTCATCTTTCAGTTTCATTAGAGCCTAAATATTCAATTTTTATAATTGTTCTCATCTAAAAAAAATTTGCTATGTTCACTAAATGTGTTTCAACTATATCACGCTGCAAAAAAAAAACAGAAGAAAGTGCATACATACTGTACTCAAGTATGACATTTTGCATGCAACGTTCTGGTCTCAAATTATTTTACTAAATATGTGGTACTCAATTAATACACGTACGGCATTACTATATGTTGATTGTTTTAAATTTATGGGATAATATCGCAAGGTCTTTCTTCGGTTTTTAATTCCGTTTTCTACCATCGAGGAAGGTTTTTTTTTTTATGCGAGGAAAAGCAAATTCGTATTTGACAGTTCACGTGGCATCAATTCCAAGTGATTTTCAATTTCTCTTGTAACCGTCACTCCTCGCCGCAATAATTTTCGCCTCGCCTTTCACGTCATTTAGGCTAGTGCGTCAAGTATCCGATTGAACAGCGGTGTCACGCGGGAATCCACGGGTTCTAGTGCCGACTGCACATACCTGTGGGGATCAATGGGCAGCTCGATTAAGGCCCGAGCCCCGTTATTTCCTTTCCATCACGCCGGGAATCGACGGGTGCGAGAATAAAAGATGCATCATGGTTTCCGGGACACTCATTCCGGGGATACGTGGGCACGAGACAATGATTTGTGACGTCGACGAACGATTTGCAGCCACCTGGGCAGGTTTACAGCGGTCAAGCGTCCGCGCTTTGTGCGCTCCCGACGGGGACCTTCGGCGCGAAACCTTCGGGCTTCATGGAATGACAAATCGGCTCGGTTTCTCGGCAGGCGAAAGGGGGCCTTTTTTTCGAGTTATTGCCCCAATAAAACCGACAGATGTGTCCGCAGCTCATGTTCCACACACACATCAATCCCCCACACACGCTTCGCACCTCGGCCTGCACGATTTCCCGGTCCGCGAAAGCGATACTGTTTACTCGAGCCCTCAAGGGTTGTTGTAGGAATCGATTAACCTTCAGCGATGAAGTCGCAATTATGCAGCCATGCAAGAAAATTGATTGACAAACGCTCCCGAGTCTCGAACGCACCGGGTGCTTGTAACCACACGCGAAATCAAAAAGAAAGAAAAAACGATTTAAGGGATTAAAAATACAGTTTAAA
Organism: Notodromas monacha; assembly: GCA_905338405.1. Taxonomy (NCBI): domain Eukaryota; kingdom Metazoa; phylum Arthropoda; class Ostracoda; order Podocopida; family Cyprididae; genus Notodromas; species Notodromas monacha. The sequence goes on from CAJPEX010000651.1 coordinate 22,438, forward strand.
GTCGAATTTCAAGGGACCAGCAAAAAAGTTCAACTTGTGGAGATTTCGAGTTCGGCAGGCTTTGAGTTAGGCTTTGAGTTTTTTTCTGGGAAGCATAGAATAATTGCAGGAAATTGTAAATGGTGTTACAGGTATTCTGGGCCAATTAAATTGCTTCTTAAATGAGTTGAAAGGATCCTGAACGTGGCAGCAGGGGTTCTTTTGCCCAATTAGTCTTTCACTTAGCCAAAAGGCCCTAGAAAATTCGCGTGACAAAGGTTTTAGAGGAAGAGGGAGAAATAGGTTTTTCATGCCTTGTTTCTGGGGGAATGCATTCCGGAACTCGAAAAAAAAATTTGACGTGGGGAGGAGGTATTCGACTTCGGCGTGTTCGAGTTATCAAGGTTCAAGTGCATTAGCCGAAACCGTTGATATGATCATTGCGGAAACGTTTTGCGATTTATAGGGCGGAGACTGAAAACTGCATTTGAATTTGCTGTCTATGGGCCAGATTAAAAACTGCTGCCCTTTGCTACATCTACAATTTTTGCCAAGAGTCGCAGTTTCATTTTCCGTTCAAATATTTTACGCACATCGTACATATCCTCAGAGTATCTTTCGGATTTTTCTCAGCATGTTACAAGCACCAGGAACAGTTGCTTTCAATTGCTCCCGGAGGATAAGTCTCCAACGAAAAAGGACCCGAGAGAAGAGGTCCAGGGAACAGGGTAGAAAATGAACCCACGGCAAAAAGGCCTCAGAGGGGGAAATGGGACCAACAGGTGTGGGAGTGGTGGTCAGTTGGCACAAACATTTAGGTACACATGGACCTGAAAAGCCTCAAAATTTCAGAAGTACAGTGAGACCCTGAAATGCAAACGTAATTGGTGCATCAAGAGTGCCCCCAAGTCAAAATGTCCCTAAGTTGAGTATAATTTTCTCTTAGACTTACATTATATAATTTTTTTTGGTGTTTTATGGACAAAATACTTATCATAATTCCATGAAAATAAAAATCTTCTTCCAATTTAAACTGTTTCAATCAATATATTTCAACACAATATGGACATTTGGGGAATTGAATACTGATACCTCTGTACAGTGCATAGAAATGTTGGCATTCTCTGCAAAAATGNCAATATGGACATTTGGGGAATTGAATACTGATACCTCTGTACAGTGCATAGAAATGTTGGCATTCTCTGCAAAAATGACGTTCAAGTGAAGAAGAGAGAAGGAAGTCTCTCTATGCTGGAGGTTATTTTTTTAAATTAGCTAAATGGATGTTAAATTGATGAGAGAAATGCCCAAGAACTTTTCTTACATCAACTTTAGGGCTGGAAATATATGTTTCTTGTAATTTGGGCTGAAACTCATCTGCAATTTTATCACAAGATGTCCCTATGTTGAGTCAGTGTCCTAATGCCTGGCCTTTTTTTATTAATTTTTCATGGGAAAATGAGTGTCCCTATGTTGAATTGTCCGCATGTCAAGGTGTTTGCATGTGGGGGTCTCACTATACTGTATTCCTTAGAAATACTGGTCAGGAATATTGCATTCCTTGGGAATAGTGGTTATAATATTGTGTTACTGCTACAGTGTTCTTTTTAAAAACCTCTGAAATGACAAATAATTTGGATTAAAAAAACACTCATCTGTCTACAATGGTGCTTTTTCCTGCAGTAAACATAAGGTATTGAAACACTTATCAAAAAACTTACCATATCACTCCCTAATCCATTTGGTCCTGTTGACCCGCCTACCTCCGGGGGACTTTTTTCGTTGGTCCCTATCCGTTGGGGACCAATTCTTGCGGAACCGCTTTCAAAAAAAAAAAAGCTTCGTATTTTTATATCTTTTTTGCTTTTATTCGTCACAAGACTTGCTTCATGTACCTTTTCATCTACACGGAAATTATCCTTCTGCGTATACACGTGAGGTGCTTCAGGGGAAAACATCAAAATTCGCACAACGAATGTCAACATCAAATAATCAGAAGAAATCGATGCGCTCAAATAAAAGCATCAAGCAAGAAAAATTCGCATCACCCGTATCACAATGGCCATTTGATTGATGAATATTGTCTTTCCCGCTACAGTTTTCTGCATACAAGTCGTGCACAGTATCATAATGATGTTTTCCCGCAGGGGGGTCATTAAATTACGGAATGCGAAAAATCAGATGAAATTCTGCACAGCCTTGCACAGTACTGTAGTTTGTAATTACAGTCCTCGAATAACGCGCCGTTGAGTGGATTCTCTCAAAATGCAGGGATCCGGGGGGAAACGAGCGAAACGGATCCGATACCAGACGGGTCGGGCAACCGTGTCGAGATATTCTGAAGATTGGTCCTTTAGCGGAAGCCTTGTTTTCGTGACGCCTACGCCGGGCATAGAGTCATCGCCGTCGACAGGTAAATACGGTGATGAATGACAACGAGGAATGAATTACCTGGTGCTGACACAGCACTTTCGAAGTGCGTGGTCGGCGTCGTCAGGCCCCAGCGAGTCATGTTAGCCTGCTCCTCGACGCCGGGATGTGATGGGCCGGAAGGGTAATGGTCGTGCATCGAACCAGCCAGGTACGGGTTGTTGCTCTGGCTCGGGTCGTAAGGCATGTGGAAATCGTCGTAGCCGAAGTGGGGATCTGTCGGGTGGACGCAAGACGACTTATTTTAGACTGAGGGCTTTTCGAGGCGTCGAAAGCGAGCCGTCGACGGGAGTCACTCGTCATTTCCGAAGAATTTCAATTTTCTTTACTGTATATGGATTTGTGTTGATCATGAAATCACGCACGAGTTTTCATGCGCATTCGCGTGTCATTCGCTCCTGAGACAGCGAACAAGACAAAAATCAACGGAATCTTTCACAAGGGGAATAATTCTACAAGAGCCAATAGAGCAATTGTTACAGCGAGGAAAATGCCGGAAGAGAAAATTCGTCGGTTATTCCGTGAATCCTTTTTAAACCGCCTTCTGGGTATCAGCTAATTTAAATATAGCCCCAACAACATCCTTGAGTGATAAAATTATATCTTAAAGGATCAAGATAAACTGTTGCCTTTATATAATTTCTCATCAAAGATTCTCTCTAATTTGTTCATTCAACTAAAGCTCATACAGAAACAAGCTGAAAACCTTGTGCTTTAAATTAATTTTTTATTGATATTTTGTTTTCAATGTCAGACAAAGCCCACAAAACCATCTTAAGTCAACAGAAATTTAAGGATTTAACCTTTCTCAGCAGGTGTGGGAAAATTTTAACCTTCCATTGCATTCTTTCTGGCATTACATCTGATCCTTAAAAGCCTTTTGTGATTTCCTGCTCTGAAGTGATTAAATGTCATTGAGTGGATTTGGGTTGGTTGGGAAGGGGGTTTGGTTGTGGAAATGTTGATTGAACCTTGTGAACTCTGAAAAGCGGCAAATAAAGTGTTCTGTTCATTCATTCATTCATAAAATTAATTTCAGTTCAAGCGCAGCACTTTTTACACATTGCTGGTGTTGCTCCAAAATTTATTTAAGTTTATACAGTTCAGGAACAAGTATCCCAGTCATTTGGTCGATTTTGGTGCCCTGCTTTTTCCTCATTTTTTTTTCATGCTTCTTCGCGCAGTACATCATACATTTTTTCAGGTGAATCTCTTGCATTTGTTTTACTGGATAGATTCCACGGTATGACATTGAAATCCACTGATGCAGTTTTCTGAATGGCACTTCATCTCCCAGTGTTTTTTCCACTGGAATATCGATCCTCTCATGGTGCCGTTTCATAAAGTTCTCAAATTTCGGATTATTTTAAACGTTTTCGATTGCGTGGATACAGGTAATTTGTTATTAGTGGTCTTGGAGCACTCTTCAAGTTCAAAATCGGATTATCATCAAGATATAAGCTCCGAACCAACTGAAAGGCACGCTACACATGCCGGAAAAATTCATGATCATTGAATCGGTTGATTCCAGCTTCATTGAAAGTGCCACGAAAAAAATGCAGCGGACAAAAAATGACCGGGTGGGAAATTTGTGCAACAGAAAAATAACAACGAAGTGAACACGATTGACTAAAATCCCTAAATGGATTAGCAACACGTAAGCTAATCACGTAATGGATTCGGAAATATTTCATAAACCATGTCTGCATTTCGCATGAATATTATTGTTGACGTGAAGACGTTGCGACGATTACGTAAGTGTGTTTCACCATTTATTCTCCGAATTTATTCAAGGATTGTTGTCGTTAGCTACGATATCTTTTGCATCTGAACACTTCAAAGAACCCTCAAAAATCACCAAAACCTGAAAGATAATGCTCCTATAATGAAATATGTGCAATTCTTCGAAGCTCTTGTTGTCATTAATTTATTAAAATTGCCCCTAAAAAGCTGAGGCGCGTGACTTACGTGAGGATTTTTTAAACATTTTTTCAGCTCAAAAATAAAGGTGCGTCATGTAAAAGGTTTGTGATACTCAGGTAAATTCTATTTGAATCCAATAAAACAGAAACGTACAAAGAGTTTTATTTACGAGAGACCTCTCACTCAAGTAACATTTCGAAAACGAATGTAAAACCTCAGCACAAGGATCCTCTTGCGAATCGGAGGAATAATTTAGATTTGAGAGTGGATTTGTACACTGCATCATATTTTTATGAGGAAATGTTCGCTGCGGAAATTTCTCCTTTCATTTTGGGTGAAAATTGGTTCATTTCTAGACTTATTTTGTGGTTTAGCAGTAGAATTTGTTTCGACGTCGTTTTTTCTTTCGGCATTTCCTCCCGACACCGGTGACTGAAAAAACGAGCTCGAGCTTTCAAAAGCCATCACCCGAAGGTGCCTTGAGTTTAATGTGATTCACGGAATCGCGTTTCGATGAGGATTTCTCAGGATGAATGCTTTGCTCTTGGATTCATTGGTTAAATAATGAATGAATTGGCTCCATGATGAAATCCCGTAGGAGGAAAAATCCCGCGGGCCGAAAATCACGTGCGGCGAAAAATCCCATAGGCCCAAAAATCTCGCAGGTTCCAAAAATCCCGTTGGTACGAAAATCCCGATGAGTACTACAAAATTGTAACATTGTCTCTGGGTTTCCCTTCCAACTGCCTGAAAGGAATAAAAATCTGGTGGACTACGATATTTTGAAAGTGTGAGGTTTTTCATTCCTTCCAAGGGTTTGGGAGGTTTAGGGATTACCTTTCTCAATAGAACCTCACCTTCACTTCCTCATATTTCTCAAGAGAAAGGTGAGGAAGCCTGGGAAAGATGTAGCCTTCATTTAGAGCCTTCATCCCTGCATTGTTTTGTGTATAAACTGTGTACTATTCCAATGATTTTCACAGCTCAACTTTCCCTTCTGAAGTTATAAACTTGCATCAGTTTGGGTGGAAATCTTGTAGATTTGAACATTTGTGGACTTTTTATAGATTTTTTATTTTATTTCTTATACATCATGTAACTGTATATTGAATATTAAGACTGAAAATGAAATACAATTTCACTGTATATACAGTAACTGCATTTAGACTTCTTTGATGATTTATAATTGTTCACATACCTTTGCATTCTGTAGTTTTCAAACAAGGTTTTCTGATATAAAAATTCATTTTTCGTGATTTTCGTACCTACGGCATTTTCGGGCCGCGGGATTCTTTCTCCGGTGGGATTTTCTCCTGCACCCAACCTTGACTTATGTAGAGCAGAGTGAGTCTTACGTGGTTTGGCTGCATGCGGTCCCTGGTTGGCGAGGATGTCCTTGACCGTGAAGCTCGACGACGCTCGGCCGCTGCTGGCTTTGCAATCCCTGTCGTCATGGGAAGAACAAACATGACTCACAAACAGCGTGGAAGGGAGCGTCGGGGGGTTTGTTGGTTCCGCGCCAGTGTCCGGATGCCTTGTGCCAATATTTTTATCCTATTTGCCGCCCGAATCGCTGTCCAACTGCCCGCAGGAACCCCGCCTGCTGAATGCTTTTCACTTCCCCCGGACCTCCGAGGACTATCGTTCAACCCTATTTCCCCCCCCTGTCTTTGTCAACAGCTTTCACGCCGCATTTTCAAGTTCCAAGCTTTCGTTAAACTTCCCGCAAACACCCGTCAAACATGAAAACCAAATCCAACTATGGAGTGATTTTTTTGTTGTTGCTCGAAACTTGCAACAGTTCCCCCCCTTCGCTCCTCGGTGCTCACTTCATTTCGTATAATATCAAATTCATTCAAGCGGCAACCCGAGAAAATCCCACTGACACAAAATGTGAGGATATAAAAGACTAATTTTTTTTTACCTCGGCTCTTAAATGTTACATTATTTTTATTTTCATAGCGACATCACGAAAGCTTCAATTGATCTAAAATCTGGCAGAGTTTTCAATTCGTCGTTTCCGAAAATGTGTTTCACGCGTCGTGATGAAGTACAAGGTGGATTCTCTCGTCACAAAGATATTGTCTACAAAAATTTTTTATCTGTAAAACGATTTGTTTTCTTTTTAATCGTGCAGGAGTTCTCTACCCATCTTACACGGGTCCTCTACAACGAAATACTCTCTATATGACACATTATTTTTTGGTTGCCTGAATTTTCGATTGAATACACGTTTATAGGCCATTAACATGTTCCAATGCGTTATGTTGGGAAACCGCGCACGCCGAATTTTTCTAAAAGTAAAATTATTAAACACAAAAACTGTGAAATCAGATAAGAGTTCCAACCCTCAATGGGAAGGAACTCACCAAGGATAACCACAATAGAAGAACAATTAAAACCAGAAACCGATTTCCGTTTTCCTCCCGAATTCCACCAAAGAACAAAATTCAAAACCACATTCGCGATTGAACTTCCAGCAGAATCAAATTTGTGGAAGAGTTCTGTTGAGTTGTTGTTTTTACAGAAAATTGTCTTGTGTGTTAAAATATTTGTGGGGACTACAGTACTATGAAATACATTAAAACCCCATTTTTAAATAGGAAATCCACCAGGATTCCCGGCCTAGTCCCAGGCTGATTCTGTCTTTCATTTATTAATTTGAAATTAACTTTATCTTTCCAACTTTTGATCCACAAGCAAAAACTTCAAATTTATGTTAAGGTATGTTATTCTCTAACATAAAATGTTACCAATGAGTTTAGAATTCAGTTGTGTTGTTTTGAGATTGCTGTACGGTTTTCTGTACAACAAAATTCTTTCTGCAACCAATTTTGTTTTTCTGTTCCCTAGAATTTCAGTTTAGAGAGAGAGAGAGAGAGAGAGTTCACCTGTATTAGGCATATATTTTCAATTTGAAACTTTTTGAGCAATTTAAAGTCATTCAAGGATTGTTTTCGAAAGCTCCAATATTCGTGCAGCTGTAGGACTTCCATTTGTACCCATGCAAGCCATGGAAACGATTCTCTTCTGAGGAAACACTTGGAAATGGATATTTTTCAAGAAACTGAATGAAGCGAAGGCGATAGAAATCCGATTATAAGGTTATTTCCGGTAAATTATTTTGAAATTATTCCAAGGAGACAGCAATCCGCGATTATTTCACACCTGAAGGAGTTCATTCGTTTTCGAGGGAGTCGATCAAGTGACACCGAGATCATAAAAAATGAGCAACTCTTCATTTATGCGAAGCATCAATAAAACGGCTAAGCAGGAGCATATGCATTGAAGTCGCAGGAGCAGAAAGGCTAACTTGGCAATTAATCATGAATTTTGCTCGTCCGAGTCTGGAAGAAAGAGCGGATTCGTTTTTTTCGCGCAAAATCTGTATAAATGAGTGCCAGTGGAATGCAAGAGGCAGCCATTGTTCGTCGAGTCCCGCAACCCATTCACGGGAGATAAGCTGCAGGGATATTGCCGACAGTGCGTGACAGGAGACAATGGGATGTAACTGTCCCTCGGGTTCCCTTTCTACGCATTCGCCTCCCGATGACTCCATTGACTCTAAAATCCCAGATGAAAGCTTGCAAACAACCTCGATGCCCGAAACGCACGGAACCCAAGGCTTGTCTCCTCAGCTTATCCCACACATCAAGCGGAATTTTCGACTCTGGAAGCCAACATGCAGAAAACACCGTTGTTTTCGGGGGGCCCTCGGGGCAAGGGCGAAGAAACCGCACAATGAGAGAGTTTAGACCCGTCCGTATTTTCCAAAACGGTATCTTAAGAATGCTCCGAGAAACCGTGAGAGATTCACCCCTCGTTTTTTTCAGCATTAAAATGCCTGACATAATTCAAGGGATTTGTTTGCTACTCTCTGAGAACACGTTGTCGTTGTGCACTTAAAATTTTCAAAGTAACCTTTCAACATCCTACAAGATTGACATTTCCTAGTAAATGCGTCGGAATTTCCTTTCGCGAAATGCGCGCATACCGTCATCAAGCTCGCAATTCATTCACGAAGTGAGTGAAGAATAAATCTTCTGAAGAATGTTGAGCGAAATTACTTCCACGTCCAAGGAGTGACCGGTAAAATAAAAAAGTAGTGCAACATTCCTTTCTACGTTATATTAATACTGTACGATGCTGAAAGGGAACATTTCGCGTCCATCTTAAATAAAAAGGTTCACGTGTATTCGCTGTACGGAATAAATCCATCAACGGAATATAATTTAATTACCAAAATTTACCAACTAACCGAATCCTGAATAATTACGACCAGTTGGTCCACTGGGTGCAGGTGAAAATCCAGCGGATGAGAGAGAATAATGAAATAATCATGTCGATCCGTTAGATAATGCGTGAAATATTCTGAAAAAATTATAATGTGACTAAATTGTTCGAGCAAGAGCACAAGTATTGCGAAAGCACTGAAGTGTAAACGTATCCGGTTGTTTACGAATATCTCAGTTTCATTCAAGGACTTTTGCAGCACTTAAGCAATACAGTATATAAAGTGGTTTTAAAGATCTACAAAACGCTTATAAATGGATATATTTTCGGGCCGCGGGATTTTTTCTCCCACGGAATTTTCTCCTGCACCCATTTTCGACTATAAAAAAACGACTCTAAAATAAGAATCCCACAAGTTTATTATTCCAATTTTGAAAGAGGTTTTAATGTAGTCGTTCATTTTTCAACCAGAATACAATGCTTTATTTATTGCCGCGGGGATTTTAATATCTGTGGAATTTTGCTGAAGATCCTTCTAAAAGATAGAAAATAAGGAAATAACTGGGCTCAATAACTATTCGGGTATTTGAATAACCGTACCCTAATTACGATTCGACGTATGCAAACATCGCGGTTCGAATACTGTACTTAATTCTTCATCTTCTTCGTTGAACTAATTATGCAAATTAATGGATTCAGACAAAAATTAAGGAGAAAATAAAAGGCAGGAAAATTCCCAGTAACGTTGGAAATTAATAAAATACGATAGTGGAAAGCATGCCGGTGATGTGAAATGTCGGGTAGACGATGCCGAGAAAGAAATTTTCACCACGAAAGAGTACTTCTTGACGGATATGTTTTACAAATAAATAATAACTAAAAACTCAAACTTCAAGGATTTCTAACACAATTTTAAAAAGGCGAGAGTTTCATATAAACCCGCACGTGACTTCAATTATGTTATAGAGTAATAACAGGAATGAAGGAATCCCTTACAGTTGTAAAAAAAAAAAAAAAAAAATCCAATACAATACATTCTAACATAAGGTAAATGCAAACCGAATGCCAACACATTTAATGATTACTCAATAATATAATTCGCATATACTGCGAAATTTTAAAATTCTTGGAGACTTCCAACAAAATTGCATACACAAATACCTAGGAAAAAAGAAGAATGGAATTCTCGGGTATATTTGTCAAGCAGGACAACATCTCCAGAAATCCGGTGAATTTGATTTATCTTTGCATCGTTTTAACTTATTTTTCTTTGTTTGTAAATTTTACATTATTTTGTATTGTGTTTTCAACTGTTAGGAGTACTGTAAATGCTGTTATATTCAGGTATTTCATGAGGGTTATATCATGCTTCTTAGGGTGCAGGATAAAACCCCGCGGGAGAAAAAATCCCGCGGCCGAAAATCCCGTGCGGCCGAAAATCCCGTAGGCCCAAAAATCTCGGAAGGTCCGAAAATCCCGTGGGTACGGAAATCCCAAAAAATGAATTTTCATATTAGAAAAACCTAGTTTGAAAACTACAGAAGGCAATGGTATTTAAACAATTCCAAATTATCAAAGAAGTCTGAATGCAGTTATATATGGCGATATTTCATTTTCAATCTTAATATTCAATATACAGTAAATTATGTATAGGAAATAAAATAAAAAATCTATAAAAAGTCCACAAATTTTCAACTCTTAAGATTTTCACCCAAACTGAAGCAAGTTTATTACTTCAGAAGGGAAAGTTGAGCTGCGAAAATCAGTAAAATAGTACACAGTTTATTATATACAAAACAATACAGGGATGAAGGCTCCAAATGAAGGCTACATCTTTCCCAGGCTTCCTAACCTTTCTCTTGAGAAATATGAGGAAGTGAAGGTGAGGTTCTATTGAGAAAGGTAATCCCTAAACCTCCCAAACCCTTGGAAGGAATTAAAACTCTTGCACTTTCACAATTTCATAATCCACCAGATTTTTATTCCTTCCAGACAGTTGGAAGGGAAACCCAGAGACAATATTAAAATTTTGTAGCACTCATTGGGATTTTTGTACATACAGGATTTTTGGACCATGCGAGATTTTCGGGCCGTGGGATTTCTTCTCCTACGGGATTTCATCATGGAGCCGCTTCTTAAATGCTGTTGCACATCCATTTCTTTAAAACGCATTTTCTAAAACCAGATTTTCTCTCAGGTCTCCCAGGAATTTTCTCCTGACCCCCATGGCAGGGGTGCCACAAAAAAAAAAAAAAATCCCGTGGCCTGAAAATCCTGTAGGATATGAATGATCCCGCGGTATGAAAATCTCAAAGTGTTTTCAATGAGCATTCTTGACATTTTTCATTCAATCGATATTCTTCGGGTGCGTGAGTGGCTCATTCCATTCAGTGTTGAGTTCACGCGTCGAAATACGGAAGCAGGAACAACTTCATTCAAGAAAAAGGACGTGAAATTGTCCAAGCCGCAAGTTTTTTAAAGACCTATTGAATGGCCGAGGAATGGAATGAATGAGCAGACGGAGAAAAGAGATATTTCCAGGTTCGTGGGCACTTGGGTGGCAGGCAGGTCTCCTCACGCCCCCGCAACAAACTTTCGCGGCTATTCGAGTGAATCCCACCTGAGGCAAAAACTCATTGACGGACTGCATCGTCTCGAGCCGTTTTCCGGCGTCTCGAAACTTACGCGACAAAGACGTCTGGTGCTTTTTGAATGGGATTCCTGCGGGATTGCCCGGCTACATAGCACGGGTGTCCCGAAATAATACCCCCGAGGAATGCCGCGCGGCTTTCCTTCGATCAACGTCACGGGGGGTTCCTGCACGGTCCTTCGGCGTTCCCGACGAGAGCCCCCGCAAGTGCCGAAATTTTTGCGTCATTGGCCCTGCGGGCTCATCTCAGGTTTTCCCCAGAAATGCGTGGCGGCGAGGCGGCAAAGAAGGGATTACTTTCTTAATGCGCTCGTTCATCATCCTAAAGTCGACGTTGACAGCTTTTCCACAAAGCGGAATTCTGGGCGGTGGCTAATGTTCGTGGGCGTGAAAAATCGAACTGGGCTTTACTCACGGTTTTGTAACTGTACACGGTCTATTCACTGCTTTCGCTACTCGTTCATTAGACGGAAAGCTTATTACATGGTCAGCTTATTCACACGTTTCAAGCATCGAAGTATTCCGCGAAAAGTTATAATGCTAGACGAGATTACCGTACATTCATTTAAAGCTTCTTTTCACTCGAGAGGGGACGTTCGCGAGAAAAATATCCACGGTTCCTTTCGAATATCGCAGAACAGAACGTCGAGTTCCTGGAAAAGTTATTTATGAGACCAACAACAGCATAATGTCAAACGGATTCTTCACCTGGTCCAACAGATTTGTTTTCATTCCTCGACTTTTTAAAAATCCTTATAAGCCCACTTCAAGTTGTGATTTTATCTCCAACAAGATTAAAAAGTAAATTTTGGCATGGATATGATGTCGGGGGTGCAGGAGAAAATCCCGTGGGAGAAAAAATCCCGCGGCCCGAAAATCCCGTGAGGCCAAAAATCCCGTAGGCCAGAAAATCTCGCGGGGTCCGAAAATCCCGCAGGTACCAAAATCCCGTATACTTCAAAAATTGAAATGTTTTCTCCGAGTTTTCCTTCCAAATGAAATGGTGAAAGTGTGGGGGGTTTCCTTCTAAGGATTATCCAAGGTTTAGGAATTACCTCTCTCAATAGAACCTCAACTCCACCTCCTCACCTTTCTCCCAAGGAAACATGAGAAAAAATTAACCTTCATTTGGATCAGGACTAGTATACGGGATTTTGGTACCTGCGGGATTTTCGGACCCCGCGAGATTTTTGGGCCTACGGGATTTTCGGCCTCACGGGATTTTCGGGCCGCGGGATTTTTTCTCCTACGGGATTTCATCATGGAGCCGATGTCGGGGAGGACAGGGTAGAAAATGCCACGAAGCTTTGTTATGAAGTATGCGATTATTGAAAAAGTATAAATGAAAATCAAGATACATAACCCCGTGGGAACAAAATCTTCTAGATTACGAAATTGTAAAAATGTATGTGTCTGTGGTTTCATTTGAACCATTTTAAATATTTAGGAGTACAGTACGTTTCACAAGAGCCTGAGAAAGATAAGAAACCTTCATTTGGAGCTTTAACCTCTGAATTTCTTCTGAATGCAAACAGTGGATTTTTTTAGATTATCGTACAAGAGCGTAAAATCTATTAAAAAAGGTACCACCAGGAATGGAAAAAAATCACGCTTTCATGGTATTCAAATACTACTGTATTATCAATAAGGAAATTAGAAATGCATACTTCGTCCTGAAGGTAAATTATTTTTAAAATGTGAGCACCGAATGTTTAAAAAAAAAATGATTCCTTCCGATTTGCTGTAATAATATTTATTTTAACGATGCGTATCTCGAGAGATTTTTGTAACGCAGGATTTACGTTTTTTTTTAAAGAATGTTTAACCTTTCGATGGCATGATTTTTCAAGAAGAAGCCGTCTATAAATGCATTTGGACTTCTTTGATAATTTTGAATTGTTTAAATACCATTGCCTTCTGTAGTTTTCAAACTAGGTTTTTCTGATATGAAAATTCCTTTTTCGGGATTTTCGTACCTACGGGATTTTCGGACCTTTCGAGATTTTCGGCCGCACGGGATTTTCGGGCCGCGGGATTTTTTCTCCCACGGGATTTTATCCTGCACCCATAAATTCCTACAAGGGCTAACTTCAACTTCTGGCATTGTCTTACCAGGACTTTCTGCATGGCGTCATTTTCTCCACACCGACATTTCGTCCGCAGCTGCCTTCGAAATGTTCCGCCGCAATTGACCTGAAGGGTCATTGAAGCTTCTTGAATGTATCATTCAAATGCTCACCGGAAAAGGAAATTTGGGAATGTCCCGATAAAAAGGCAGTCGAGAGGAAACGTGGTTTTCCGGGAGGAGGGCAATTTGATTCCATTGAATCCGCGTGTTATGCGAACGGCGAAGAAGCTAGAACAGAGTTCCAACGTACAGTACACGCGAGAATCTCACGCATTCCATGGCGAAAACAGCGAGAATATTGCCAGGTTTCCTTGGAGGATTTTCTTCGGCTTTGCTTCCCCCCATTCATCTTTTCTCTTTTTTTCGTTGTTTATAAAGCAGAGAAATGGTACACAGACGCGGAGTGCAGCAAACACGCAGTAGTTTGCATGTTCGCACCAGAAAGCCGGCCGTTGAGGCGAAGACGCCTTCCTGTCGAATCGTCCCTTACAAACAGGCGGGGTCAAAACCTTGGAATCACTTGCTCGATTGATGAACGGTAATCCCCTCAGAGGGTATGAATGCCGGGATATTTTCTGGCATGTTAGCCGGCCCTCCACGGAGCCCGGGGGAATAAAAAGGAAGAAACCCCGGGCGGGAACAGGACGCATCTTTCGGATTAGATGCCCCCAAGGAGCCTTTGTGAGCCCACGTCCCCCCGCTTAATGGAGTTTCAATCACGGATTGCTTGTGTCCGTGTCATTTTTGGCCCGGTGAAGCGTGTTGCGGGAAGTTGGCTCGGATGGGCAAGGAAAATGCCGCGACGATAGGGCCTGTGGGTTTCGTGTCCCCCCTACCACCGGGCAAAAAATAAAAATAATACAGTATGAAGAAACCGAGGCACTCGAGAGCAAATTTCGCACGCATTACATCTCCGTGGGAACTGCTCGCGCGGAAATCGATCACCGCCCAAATTTCATGCCACCCACAAATCGACGCATTGAGCGGTGATCGGAGGACGACGCTTTGACGCTTTCGCCCGCGCAAATCAAAAGGTTTTGCCCGCCCAAGCCCCGCGGATATTAGGGTACTTGGCGTCAAAAGAGATCCAAATGTGAGTGAAATTGAAAGGGTCTGCTTCCAAGGGGTAAACACAAACTCGGGGACTCTTTTTTTTTCGAGAAGACTTTTTCCACAGAGCGGTATTCTTTATATATGCAGGTGGACTCTGTACAACAAAACTCAAGCGGCCAAGAGAACATTTTGGTAGAGAGGATTTCGTTAAAGAGAACCCCTTGATCGTGCGGAGAGAACTTTATTGCATGGTAAAAAAAAAAATTTATACACAGCAGATTAATGTAGACAAGATTGTTATGGTGATGAGAGTTAACGTGTAGTAAATTTCCCCGACCTATGGAGACATCATGTCCGAAGACAATCTTTTCAGTAAAATTCCCTGCATAATTTTTGAGTGTTCTTCCCGAGAAATTTCGTTTTCAATTTCATCCCTCCCCTAGCATTTACTTTTTTATTTTTCATTTTTGAAAGCAAACGAGCGAAGTTTCTTCAACTATACGCTGCACCAAATATTTATCCACAAATACAGCATGAGTGCCATCATGTGAATATATATTGAGTATCTTTAAAAACCTGCGGTTTTTTAGTATCCCTTAAATCAAAATCTATATAAATATTCTGCTTTAATAAATCGAAAAATACAGAATTCCATGAAACGGTTAATCAATTTTCGGTCCACGGATGTCTTTGTGAAGTTGACTAATCATAGACCCACAATTTATTTCATGATTTATGGCATTTCGTAAATTTTGAGAGTCTAAAAACTATTCGAGATGTGAAGGAATGTTGCTTATACTGAAAAACTATTCACAGAAGTATATGATGGTTCTTTGGCACTGCACAGGAATTTTCTCCCATTAAACAATAGAGTATGCGTGAAACTATTTTAAACAGGCATAAATAACGACATTCTAAATTGACAGGAAATACATGTAACCAGGAATCCTTTATTTGTATCCTGCTGAATTCATATTTCAAGCATAAATTCGCAAATAATGTGGCGTATTTTGTCCTTAGCTCCATTATCCTCACAGGAGAATTTTCATTGTTCCCTGCTGTTTATTCATCTTGTGCCGCCTACGCAAAATTAAGTAGAGGATGCAGACAAATTTTTTACAAAACGTCATTGTACAAAAAACGCCGTTACGAGAAATAATTCGTTATAAGCAGGACTTCGTGGTATCGCGAGTCACCTGAAAAATATTTGCATCCCTATTAAGATTGGACTTTTATCTTCACGCATTTTTTTATTTCTGTCTCGACGCGCTTCATTCTGAATATTATACGTGAGGCTTAAAAATAATAATCGCATGATCGCACTCATGCTGTATTTGTGGATAAATATTTTGTGCAGCGT
The DNA here is from genome assembly GCA_905338405.1 of Notodromas monacha. Taxonomy (NCBI): domain Eukaryota; kingdom Metazoa; phylum Arthropoda; class Ostracoda; order Podocopida; family Cyprididae; genus Notodromas; species Notodromas monacha. Next base: position 38,194 of record CAJPEX010000651.1, read on the forward strand.
ATAATTGAAGAAACCCTCGCTCGTTTGCTTGCAAAAAAAAATGTATATAGCAAATGCTGGAGGAGGGGAGAAATTGAAAACGAAATTTCTCGGAAAGAGCATGAGGAAGTTCGAGTAGAATGGCATAGGAAAGTTACTTCCTGAGATCTCCGGGATGAACAGGAAACTTTCGCATAGACCAGCTTGAAGGGAACGAGCCTCCCGCCATCAGGGGAAGAGCTTCCGCTCGCGCCTTTTTAATTTCTGTCGCGGGTACAAAAAAAAAAAATTGGGCGGCGCACTTGGGCAACCCCGAGGCACAAAAGACTCCCTCGTCCGACACAGACGCCTTTGGCAAAGTGACAACCGCCTGATGCCTGTTGTGCATGTCAATTCGACGCCGCAGTCTCTTCCTTCCTGGTGGCAAGTACCGCTCCGGCGTCCTACCGTGGAAAAGAAAAAGAAAAAAATCCCCAGTCGCGGTCCGGAGGAAATTTCCGATGCCCTGTCGCAAAGGCACGGGTCACAACGTCCCCATGCTAATCGAAAAAAATAGCGAATGACGTTGATGGACTCTGTGTTCTCGCCAGGCCGCCCGTGGCATGCCATCGATTCTTCGCTTCCCCACTTCCGGAACACTTTCCGTTTCTTACCCCTCCTTCCGTCGCATTAGCCGCCGCGACACGAGTTCCTAGGATTCTTTCGCCGCCACCGATGACTTGCGACCGCTATCCCACTCGGCCCGTGTCGAATTCAACGCTCGATTCAACGTCTCTTCAGTCATCAGTTGGCTTTCAAAATCCCGCGTGTACTGTAACAGTATTGTACGGGTGCAGGAGAAAATACCGTAGGCCCGAAAATCTCGCGGGGCCTACCCCAGAGGTGACAGGTCAATTCTTTGACCCGTGACACTGATATAATTACGGCAGAAGTCAATCGATCTGGGCTCTCCAGCATTCTTGAAATCCTACAACTTCAATACATTTCACATAATACATAGATTTCAAGGCTTTCAAGATAGATACCTGATGAATTAAATTGAATTCAAGACTGCATGAATTCAACATTCACCCGCGAAATATTCTTCTTGAATGCAAAAAATCCAATTGTTCGAGCAATTCAGAAAAGATCACTTATGCAGCACAGAGTGAAATTAGGAAAGAAGCAAGACCTAGCATAACCGGAATGTTAGTGCAGTCCCTTTTTTTTTACTGCACTTTTATTTTATTTTATTTTGGAGGAGAGGGTTCTGGGGTTCCTATAAGAGGGTTGATGGATTTACAGAAGTAATTTTTGGAATCTGCTGAGCAGGTATTTTTCCAACGAGTATTTTCGCCCAGTCAGCATTTTCTGTACATCGGAATTTTCTTCACTTCAGAATTTTTTAGACACCCAAGAGACAATACTATATTCACTTGAGTACCATGCACCCATGCGTAAAGGTTCCAGGAGAAAATCCCGCGGCTTGAAAATCCCGTAGACCCAAAACAATCGCAGGGCCTACCCCCAGATTTAACAGATCGATTTTTGTTTTTGGAAATTATCAAATGTTGTAACACTGATACAAAGACGGTAGAAATCAATCGATCTGGTCTCTCCAGCATTCTTGAAAGCTGAGAAATACCAACTACGTTCCAAGTGTTGCCTCACAATGATTTTGAGGACATAGAAACCTAATGAAAGAAATTTGGACTCCAAAACTGAATTTATACTTGTTTAATAATTCCGAATTCGTTGAGACACCATCTTCTGGTCTAGTTAAAAAAATATATTTCTGATGCATAAAGTCAGGTTGTGGGGTTTGCAAGCCCCGCGAGATTTTCGAGCCTACAGGATTTTCTCCTGTGACCGGCATAAGGGGGAACTATGGCTTTTTTTCATCAGCAAATTCAAGTGAAAATGTATCCCTCTATAAAAACACAATCTCCGGTTTTGAGTGAAAAAATTCTCACTGCTTGAAAACGACAACCGCTAAAATTCTCGTGTTACGCTCGAACAAAAGAATTTAATTCCAATCAATTTGATTATATTTTTAAAATCTTCTTCAATCTGTTCAAAGGATGGCGTGCGTGCATAATAATTTTGAAGGGAAATTTCGTACTCTACTTGAGTACGATGCCCAACCCATTTTTGGTTCCCATGTTTGGGGACATGATTGTGCAGGGTACTTGATTAGATACGGTATTATTTTCGAATCCGCGTCTTATTTCAAATTTTCTGTAAATTGGAATCATGTGATGATCGCATCAGTTGCTATCTCCAATCGATGTACCTTCTTGACGATTTCATTTTTCGGGGCATGGTTTGCACGCTGTATAGAGAACAATAGTGCGCGCAAGAAATGGCCGCAATTATGTCGTGAACTTGTACGCGGTAGCAAAAATTTCTTTTGAAGGAGGACATTTCTGAAAAAAAAAGATTTTAATGATTTCATTCTAACTCTCGGACTTATCCCACGAGATCCTCGGAACCGTGATTTAGGTGAAAATGTCCCAAAGTAAATTTTTGAAAATTCATAAGAAATTTTTCGACAGAACCCATTTTTTCAGCGTGTTGTTTTATTGATTCGTCAGATCCATTCATCGGAATCTTGGAACCTTTGACATGGCTGTTTTTCAAGATGACAATCGAGAAAAGGAGAGGAAAGTAAATGAACTTCAGCAGATGACTTTGTTCTTAAACCTACAGCATTTTGATTGACTGGGCTTCTCTTTCATTTCCTACTGATTATATGTGAAAACTTCCTGAAATAAATTTTTCAAAAAATTCATCACATAATTTTCGAGACAACCCGTATCTATTCTATTTTTGAAGGAGTCTGTTGATTTATTCATCAGATCCACTCATCGGAATCTTGGAACCTTCGAGGTAAATTTTTTTATCAGGATGACGATCCAAGTAGAAGAGGAGAGGCACGTAAAGAACTCCGGCTGATGGATTTGTTCTTAAACCTATTTTGATGGACTGGGTTTCTCGTTTTTTTTTTTCCTCGTGTGATGGAGAGCAGATAAAATGAGCGTTGAATAGGACGATGCTCGGAGGTGCGAAATACGACGTCCGAAGAGCAAAGGAGCCATCTTTACAACGGGCTGAAGTTACCTTGAAAGATTCCACCGAAGGCAATCAATCACTTGAAAGACCGGGGATTTTTCTCGCTTTTTTGGAGAATAATGGCGAGTGCGTTAAAACGCCCACAAACCAGTAGCGGGGACAATTTTCCACCGGTTCTGGCGTGAAGAATTTGCGCGTCGAACCGCGACGACTTCATCGAAGGTAATGAATCATGCTCATGTCGGGTCGGGAGATGCCCGGGCTTGCGGCTCGTCCGAGTCCCGAGAGAAAAAGGTGGCGGTTTTTCTGAAACCCAGGCGGATTAGTCGACTACAAAGCCCCGAGAAACGTGGGAAACGTGGTTGAATCGCGTCGGAAAGCCGATCAGGGCCCTCGACAGTGATCGAGCAGGGCTTGTTAATTGCCGACGAGCCCGTGAAGTCATGTCCCGGGAGTCGGTCCGAGTGCTTGGGTAATTCGAGCATCCCCTCGACTCTGATTCTTACACACCTCTTCGACTTCGAACGCGTGTTAATCCATTTATTGTATTGCGTTGCTGATCCCTCGGGGGTAGGGAAAACACGGCTTTGATGCCCGTATGTGAGCAATCCCGGGCATCTATCGCAGTAGTTGGCACCTGCAAATGTTACTGCAAGTACTGTACTGCACAGTATTGCTGCCCCGCAGAACGGCCTCAACTCAATGCGGCAGCCGAAATGTGTTTCATAGAGCGATAGCGTGCAAAACGTAACGGAGCCTAAAAAGGCTAGTTCTTCAGAATTTAAAAAGCTTCTTTGTACTGTAGTTTTTCTTTTTTTTTCTTGCTCTTGGGTATTCGCCATTTTTTCTATCACTAGATAATTTTTTTTTCATTTTTAACTTTGAAAAAGTTGCTTTAAAATTGAAAATACTGTAGTATGATGAACACAAAAAAACGAAAAGCGGTTTTGCATCCTGTTAATAGGAGAGAAATCGAGTCTTTTTCATTATCCCGCGTTTTGTCTGAGTTCAACAAGACTTTGAAGAGTGATTAACCGAAAAATGGTTTGGAATGATTAACGTTCCTCGCTGAACTGCCTTTTTGCTAACCTTTTTCAGTTTTCGGAATTATAGTTTTCATGAAAATTTGCATCTCCTCTAATATTAAGAGGAACGGAATGCTCGTCGTTTCATTATTTCGTCCCATATTGAAGGCCGTTCTGCGGAGCACCTGTATTCTATAACTCACCAGGGTAAGTCCCCAACGGAAGGGGACCCAGGAGAAGAGGTCCCAGTGACAAGGTAGAAAAAGAGACCCACGAAAATATGTACCTATATTTATTTCACATTTTCTTCGGTTTCACATATTTATTTCATAATCATTAGGTTAGCACAATAGGCAGGAGGTTTTAGCTGAAGTACCTATGGGGCTCCATGATGAAATCCCGTTGGAGAAAATATCCCGCGGCCCGAAAATCCCGTGAGGCTGACAATCCTGTAGGCTTAAAAATCTTATGGGGGCCCAAAAATTCCGGTGGTACGACGCAACAAAAATGCAGTGCACTACAAAATTGTAAAATTGTCCCTGGGTTTTCAGTCCAACTGCGCCTGGAAGGAATGCAAATCTGGTGGATTACGGAAGTGTGAAAGTGGGAGGGTTTTCCTTCCAAGGGTTTCAAAGGTTTAGGAATCATCTTTCTCAATAGAACCTCACCTTCACTTCCTTGCCATTCTCAAGAGAAAGGTGATAAAGCCTGAGAAATATGTCACCTTCATTTGAACTTAAATTTGCTTGAACTCTCAAATTGTGTTATTGTATTGAGTTTTCTTTACCTTTATGGAGACTAATATTTTACTAATAAGAAAACCCTTACAATGCGATCCTGAGTATGGATGTTGAATGACTTCGCGAAGAAGAAAACTAACGGAAAAGCGGAGAAAAACTTGGAAATTTCGGTAAAATGTCGACCCGAAAAAGAAAGAATGAGCTTAGCCACCCTGAAAGTAAGATGTCATTTCAGTCATTTTCAAGTTCAAGTTTCTGATGTTGTTTTTAAATTTTTTGAGAGGAGAGTAAACTCAGCAAAGCCCATCCCAAGCCTTTTTTTTTATACTCAGGATCGCAACTTTTTTTTTTTTTAACGCAGAAAGGCATACTATGACTTTCGGCTCGTAAATCCGCATACTTGAACTCAGCTTGTTCCGTACGTGTGCCATTGAATACAAATGTGCCAAATCAGTCAATAGCCGAAAGGAAAAAAAAAAAAAAGGTTACAAAAAGCGAGATCACGGCAGGATAGGGCCTTTTGTGTGGCGTAAAATTATGAAAACGTCCTCAGAATTTTTTTTTCAATTTTCGAAATTCGATCCCGAAAGTTCCTGATCTAATGGCTCTCGGACAAGTCGGCGTTGCGCGAAAATCGCGCCGCATTACGCATCAAGAAGGAGTAATTCACGTCAAAGGAAGAATGCCTCGCTGAATGCACATATTTTTCGCGACGAGAGGGGATTCATTTTACGCTTTTTACTGCAAAGTCAGCGGGATCGGACGAGAGCCAGCCAATCAGCAAAGCCGAGGAAACGTGAGGGCTTTCGTTTCGCACGCGTGTTTTTCCCGGGGCTCGTGAATGCCGAGTGAACGCGATATGCGCGCATGAATTTCCCCGCGGGATTATCTCACCTTCGGACAAGTGGAGGGCTGCGAACGCGGCAATTCACCGGCCGTCAAGTCGAAAATAAGATTGGGCTTTCTGCCCGCTCGTAATTTCCTCTGGGACATGTTCGACAGGGGATAACACCTATGTTCAGAACCGGGCCTCTCTCGGAACCCGAGCCTTTGAGTGGGCGAGGAATTCCGAGTGCTCGCGCCTTCAGCCGGGCGGCGGAGAGAAAAGAAACGGATCTTCTCCGTGTTCTCCGGCGTGAAACGGAGATCGCAATTCACGGCATTATGGTCCTCGACAGCGTTTCGAACTCTGGACTCCGCGAGCTGTCAATCCCTTTTATTGCGTGTTTTTTCGGACGCCTCGTTCGCGATTCCATTCCGAGATTTCCCCCCGGCCTTCGAGTGCCTAATCCCCGACTTGCTCACTGCCACTCCCGACCTTTTACTGCGACTTACCGAGTCATCAATGCGTCCATCGCCGATGTGCAGCCACCTTTGGTCTTGGCTCAACCGATGATTCCTGACGTGGCTGCTGGTTCCGTACTGATCACCCCGTTCTAACCCACCATCACTTACGGGAACAACCACCCCGTGGGGGAATGCATCAGTCTTTGCGCGAATATAAGATCGACTATCTGTTGTCCGATTTAATCTCGAAAAAGATACCCTCTATGGGAGTGTTTCGCAACCCGTGGAAATTGTTTTTAGCATAATATATCTTTCGAAAGTAGCAACAAAGGCTCTTTATCTAAATATTTGGGAAGGCAAGGGAAGTTGAAATTATTTGATGAAAAATACAAGTTTTCTTCTAATAACACTCCAGAACAATTCTCACCTGCTGAAATAAATCATTTTAATTTTTCATTCCAAAAACCCTTTCTTCAAGCCCACCGTTCTAATTTTCTGATGACATTCAGCTATGGCGGCTTCATTGGTGCTCAACTTACTTTTTGCAAAAATCAGAAACTTAAATACTTGCCATAGAGTCTTTCAAGAAAATGTTTTTTGAGTTTGCAAGAATTTAATGATACTTCGGCAGTCCGCAAAAAATGTTTTGAGAATTTGCCAGTCCGCAAAAAAATTAAGGAAATTTGGTGGTCTGCGGGACAAAAATGCTGGGGAATGCTGCATATCGGATACCTCTTTCAGGTTTCGCATTACAGATTACTTCGGGAATTCTTGGCCCAACATGAAATGGATTGAAGAGATTGAAAAACTTTTGAAATCAGAATGTACCCCAAAGTTCGAAACGAATGCAAGTACAGGTACCGTATTTCATCCGTTCTTTGCGCCGTAATTTGTTTTTGGAATTCTGTCAATTTTCAGACTTTTTTCACATACTGCATTTATTCCTATGGGATTTCCTCACGGAGACATGGTTGTGCTACAACCAAAATGAAAGTGAGCTTTAATTTGCAATTTGGTGTTGAATTTGATGAACCTCGATTAAAGATCCTCGATTGAAGAAAAGCAAACACTTCTGAAAATTTGCATCACAAAAATTGGGAGGGGGGTTAGTCAGTGACTCCCGCAACGAACGTGTTTCGAATGGTAAACATTTTTGGAACAAAAAATCTGAAATTTTACCTCGTTTTGAACTATTTCTGGAATTTTCGAAACGACCGCGGAAAATTATATAAGAGCTAGAAACTTCCCCGCTTCTTGTCCTTGACATTTGAGAATTTCAGGCAACTAAGAGCACAATTGTGTCACGATTAGTGAACGTAAATCTCATGCAGATTTGCAATTTAGGGATTTGCAAAATTCGCAGGTTTGGAAACCCCTTGAAGAGTGCCTGGTACGGATTTGGTTTTTTTTTTCATTTCAACTCAAGGGAAATCATTCTTGGCGCAACAAACATTTTGCATCCAGGAATGGTTTTGTTGGGGAACGACTTAAACTCGAGTATATACCGTCATTCAAAAATTGATGGAATTTTTGCTACAACCTGTAGTACCGGAGAGGTTTTGGGGAACTGTTGTGGCATACTCCGGTAAAAAAAAATACTGCGGCAAGCCCAAGTATGTTTCATACTCGCCAGGATTTTTTTTTACTCGTGCTTTTTGCTTATTTGTTTAGGAATATTAACAACTCCAGTGGTGTTATGTTAGTAACTGGTGAAGGTCGCTCCAGCACAGCGTTGTTGCTGCTTTTTTTCGGAGGCCGGGGAAATTAAGCAATGAACAACAGCACGAGGAAATCGGGTCCCTGAAAAACTGCTGCATCCGCTGCGGAATTCCGAATCGCGGGAACAAGCATCCGGACAAGAGCTCCAGCGTCACTCACGGTGGCATTGGAAAAATATTTCGGCAAGCCCTCGGATAATGTCACGGCCTGTCGCGATACAATAATTTTGAGTGAAAGGGCGGATCCCCCGGGGGTCGACACAAAGGACCTGGTGTGCGTCGGCAGCGCGTTGCAGGGATTATTGTCGCACGGAACTCCAACGAAGCCGCGTAAATGCCCTGCGGCGGCTTTTGATACATCATACATTACGGACATTGAGGGACATTTTTTCGGAACGGAAGCGTGTTCCCCCGGAAAAGCACGGTTTCAAATCGTCATCTCAGAAAATCTCACTTAGGACCGTTTTTTTCCTCTCCCCTGCCTCGTGGGAAAAAAAGGTGTGCCCGTATTATTGGAGTGAAAATAAACCCCTCGGCCCTGTTCAAGGGTAGAGATGCATGCTAACCTGGATTTGAGCTCGTGCATTCTTCAAGGCTGAGAAGTGGATCATACAGTATTTTACAAAATTTTCATTACATACATAAACTGTTTCTATATCTTAATATTTACATGTTCAGCTCGCTATTCTCGAATGTAAAGCAATGCTGAAGTTTTCAGCAATAAAATACTGTATAGCAGTTTCAATTGTAAAAACAAAACAAAAAACACCTGTCGTCGTTCCGTATCTTTACCAGACCGAGAAATAATCACAGAGCAGATCATGCCTTCACATTACGCCGACAATAATTCATTTCAATTACAGTAATGCTATCATACTTGAACGCTTGGTATAATTGAATTCGTTTTTGTATACAAAACGAAATATAAATTCTACTAATACTGTAAATATGAATTCTAATAATACTGTAAATATGAATTTAATAACAAATATGCATTGTAATAACAAATGTGTATTTTAATAACAAATATGAATTGTAATGATAAATATGACTTGCAATGACAAAAATGAATTTTAATAACAAATACGAATTTAAGATTCGCTCGAGAGCGAATTCCTTGGCAGTTTTCTAATTCGTATCCTCGGCATTTCTTTCCAGGTGAGGTGTTTTTTTCTGGTCGACATTTTCTCTCCCTTTCCCGATCATCCTTTTTCCTAGCTTCCAGGCGTTTTCTCGTAGCTGGCATTTCCTCCAAACCCTAAATTAAATCTTATCTGTCTATTCCACAAATATCTTGATTCCCAGCTATTACACCCGCTGCATTATACGCAGAAAGATGACAGATACGGCAATTACCCCACGGCGATCAGGTATTGAGGCATTACTATGTAATTCGGTTTTGTACTCAAACTCGATTAAAGAAATACTGGGAACTCAAGAGAAGTGAAAGCCCGGAAAACAGGTTATGCCTGGGGTGAAAAGCCCGATTGCCTGAACTGTATACTGTACTCACATACAGTACTTTACATAAACGCTCGGAGTTCCTAGCCTTGCGGCGACCTCTATGAACTATTATAACAAACTGGGATTGAAGTAGCGCTCGACCGAAATTCTATCATACTCCACCCCTTCTAGAAAAACCAAATATTCCATGTAGGCTCTCTCCACAACGAAATGCAAGTGACAAGAAAAAAAAATCGATGTAGAGAACCTCTGTAACCCGAAGAGAGAGACTTATCTCTTCGTGTTACAGACCACTCAAACATTTGTTTTATAGATAAATTTGTTGTAGTCAAGATAGTTTTTACGGTGTCCACCTGAACGCACTGCATTCCTGCATATTGAACCAAAAAATTCGTTGCAGTGAATACGTTCAATAGAGGAGCTACTTGTGCAGCGTGTACAGTACTATGATTTGAATTGCCCAATGGAAACATTTTGATCTTCAGTCAACAAAAACTGAGATAATAGGACTTATTATCCTATTATCTCTAAGTTCAGTGATTCAAACTTAGCCTACACACCATTGCCTACTTTAGTGACCAAAAGCTGCTTTTTCTCATGCATACCTTCAAGTTTCCAGATATTTTTACTTGCAAGAATTGACCTGAGATCTGGTTGTACCTAAGATAACCAGATTTTTTAAGCCACGGGATTTCCTCATGGAGCAATATTCCTGAACACCAAATATATCCTTCAAGGGAACTCCGTTAAACTTCGCACGTACATTACAGTACAGTATTTCAATTCCATACAGAAGTTGACAAAACCTCTATAGCAGCAAGATGCCCATTTGACGCCATGAAGATATGGATGTCACAATTCTTTCCATTTGTTGATAGTTCTGTATTTCTTACAATGTGGATAATAGCCTGTTAGCCATTGCTGCCCAACTCAGATGTGGCCAAAATGGCCACATTGCAGAGTTCTGAGTCTTTGCAATCCATAGTAGAAAATATTTTTTAGGCTCCACTTTTCCCCCTTTTCAATGATAAGTTTCAAACTTAATTCAGTGCTACGCATTGAATAACAAAACGTAGTTGTGTACCATTTTTGAAGGGGGAAGAAGCATTCTGAATTTTAAGACTCATATTTCAATATATATTTTGAATATTGGTGGCTGCCGCCTTGAAAATTATAGAAAAGGGCATGCCGGACTGGTGAAGAGCCTCTGCAGGTCAGATCTGGCCAACGGGTCATATGTCGTGCAGCATTGCTGTAAACATTCCTTACACTCCGATGATCTTTTTGAATGGGATACGTGAGGGATATTCTAAGACTTCCAGCCAGACCCGCGCTTGCGTTTCGTCAAACTCATCTCCCAAAAGTCAGAAATCCAAATGAACCCAAAGATGGACTCCATGCAAAACCCTGTGACTCGGAAGTAACTACATCGTGAAAAAAAAATCCGAACGGTTCCATTGCTCACGTCTGCTCAGTAGACCAAACGCGCATTCAGATCAGAAGAGGTGTTCGGAGTAACACCTGAATGAAAAACTTGATCAAGTTCTTCTATGACACCATGGACAGGGTTTCAGGGCAAAGCGGCAGGTGACCATAACATGCAGCATACCTGTATTCACTCAAATACCATGCAAATATTTTTTCTCAAATTTGTGAGGAAACAAGAGGGTGCGTGGCATATAGGTACATTTGTCAAAAAGCTTTTAAAATTTAGACACTTGATTCTAATGGGAAATTTTGGACTAAGTTTAACAGAGAATCGTATTTTTATGGGAACAATTGAACATTTGTCAAATTCATGTTTTGATTCAAATTTGATTGTTCTTTTTTGGAAATATTAAACTTTTATAGATACAGTTGAACTTCTCTAAGTCAAATTTCAAAGAATCAGCAAGAAAATGTGAGTAAAGGAGCTTTTTAGTTGGGGAAACAAGCATTTGTTTTGTGAAAAATTTTAATATTTGCAAGAATTGGTAAATTGTGATATTCTGAGCTTTAAATTGCTTCTCAAATGAGTTAAAGGAATGCTGAACTTGGAGAAAGGGGTTAATTTTCCCAATTATTCCTTCACTTTATTTCAAATCACATTGAGTGAAATTTCTTTGGGCTTTTCTCTTTCCTGGGTCAAGAAAATAATAGCCAAAAGACAGCAGCAAATTTGAGAAATGGAGACTTTAAAGGAAAAGTCTTCAAGGTGGAGAAGTTTTAAATCCATGGTTTCTAAAGGAATTCAGATGGGCACTTGACAACAATCATCTTAGGGAGGTACAGTATTCAAGTAAGGGAGGTTTGCATTATCAAGGTTCACCTGTACTAAATATGGGGTGCTTGTGTTTCTTGGGGATAGGATTTCATCAAAATTTTCAACTGAAAAAAGCCTTGGTGCATGCTATTATTTTCCTTACTTGAGGGCACCTGGTACTTGAGTAAATACAATAAGTACGAGGCATTCCGAACGACGCACTGGAAAGTCGGGGATCTTTTCTTCTCATGGGATCTGGGTTCCAAATGCACTCACCGGACATAGTGGTCTTCGTAGTAGCTGTGGGCAGCTACGGTCTGAGGATAGTAGGACACGTGGGGCTCGTAAGCGTACGGGTTCCGGACAGTGTCCGAACAGAACCGGTTCTCGAAGACCGACGCGTCGATGGCGTCGTGGACCAGCGACAAATTCATTCCTCACCGACGACACGCGCGAGTTCGACAGGCGCAACAATTGAACTGCTGCGCGCACATGCACGGGGGGAAAGAAAAAACTCGGGATTTCTTCAATCCAAATACGAGCGTTTCTGTCGATGGATCATCGCTTTTTATTTATTTTTTTTATTTCGTATTTTCACAAGGCTTTCGGGTGTCTTCGGATTTCCTTCCCCAGATTTATTTTCCTTCCTTGGCTTATCTCTCGCGCTGGATGTTCGGTTGTCTCGTCCCCCGTGTTTTTTTTTTTTTTTTCAACCGTCGCGGAGTCGATCGGTCGTGTTTGAACTGTTACGGCTGTCCACTCCTCGGATCTGTCGATGATCCATCTACATTCTAGATAATCTAGATTCGTCTCTTAGCTAGTCTGCCAACTGACACTCCTGCAGCCGTTCAGTAAACGCCTTTTTCCGATGAATTAACTCGGATGTCATCTGCTTCAAGACACTTGGTTTCTTCCCGCATAGTCAAAGTTTCATGAAAACAGTCACAACGTTATTGCTGAAACTTGCTCTGGCCATCTTCCAGCGATCTTCATCTTCATATGATGAACATTTCAGGATTGAACTGAAGGATATACTGTACTGTATTCTGGCAGTTAAAGCCCGCGATTTTCACGAAAATTCGAGGATCATGATGGTTTGAATAATAAAAATACAATATCGCAGTTGAATCTTGCGAAATTTTCTCCGCTTCGAAGTCAGAATGACTTCGTGTTCACGGTTCTCTGAGTCAATGCCGCAGGGATGTAGAGTGTGAATGAAGAAAAAGTATTCAAAGCATACAAAAGAATTCTTCTATTTTTTAAAGATCTATATGCTTTTCCTACGATATCATTACTCAAGTTTCGAAGCTTAATTCAATTTGATTTCGGAGCGAAACTAAGAAGGCATAAATTGAGCGGAAATAAACTGCAGTGCCGGAAAAAGGGGTCCCCGGAACGTTCACATCATGCTGTACATAACATAACATCTTTCCTTCGAAAACGGAAACCGATAGAACAATTTAAAACGTGTTGAGTGGTTTCAAACCCATCAGGATCATCCATAAGAATAGGTCCCCAACGAAAAGGGACCCAGCTGGAGACAAGGTAATAAAAGGACCCCCGAGAAAAAGTCCTCCGGTGGTTGGCGGGTCAACGGGATCGATGGGTGAAAGAGTGATGGTCAATTTTGTTTCATGTGTTATTTACAGTAGGCAAAAGAACCATTGCAGACAATGAGTGTTTATTCTTATAAAGATTACTATGTCATTCCAGCGTTTTTAAAAACAGCCCAGTAGCAGGAACACGACATTATAACCAATATTTCTAAGGAATACATACAGTCAAGGTGAACCTTGATGACTCAAACCTCCCTTTGTCAAATACCTCCCTATGTCAATTTATTTTTAAGTTCCCCTCTGAATTCCCTTAGAACAAATGCATTAAAAGCCTTATGAACTCAAAGGCTTTTCCTCTCAAACCTCCATAACTCAAATATCTGAGGTCATTCGATTATTATTTTTTTGATCCAGGAAAGAGAAAAGCAATAAAAATGTCATATGCATTTTGAAAGGAAGTGAAAGGCAGAGAACCCTTGCCTCCAAGTACTGGATCCTTTTAATTCATTCAAAAACCAATTCAAGGCCCACAATATCACCAATCAGAATTTCCTATATTTCTTCCCCCTCAGAAAAAAAATGCTGGTTTCCCTAACTCAAAGCCTCCTAAATTGGAATTTTTCCGCAGGATTCTTGAATTTCGATTTGAAAAAGTTCGCCTGCACTTCTAACAATGTTGGGCTCGTGCAGTTCATGTGTGGATACATCTGTGCTCCAACTGACCACCACTTCCTCACCTTTTGGTCCCAAAGCACCCGTTGTTTTGGGGACTTCTGGTCGCGAGTCCCTTTTCTACCCTGTCCCCGGGACCTCTTTACTCTGGTCACTTTTCGTCGGGGACTCATCCTCCGAGAGAGGGATCATCATGGCCGAGAGATTTTTCTCAGATCTCCGGGATGCAAATTAAAACCGAGACAGTTAACAGCTGCTCTGTTCGTCACTCATAGCAGATTTCCTGAAATCGTCGCGGAAACTCGGACACCGGAAGTTCGCCTTTTCGTCACGGTCGCGGAACGAGGAACACCGATGAGACGATGCTCGCGGAGTTCTGCTCCCGTCGCACACGGGGCTTCGTCGTCGTCTTCGTCAAACACAAGATTAGGGAATTTGAAATCAGGCATTGGGAAGCGTGCAGAAGCCGAGGCGTCGGATAAGACAAGATCTTTCTTTTTTTTTCGCTTACGAAGGATGCGCCCGAGTTATTTGAACGTGTGTACTGAGCAAGCGCTCATTCCGTATCATTGCTGCTGATAAAACGGGGAAGCCGAAGTCTTAGATTCGGCGGCGGAGATAAAAATTTCTCCACGTACATTTGCCTGGCACAGATTGGGATATCATAACGTATTTACGGCTTTCTCAAAGTTTTTACATCGTCGCGTGCGTCGTTTAAAACGCGAACGATCTCTATGATCGTGACCGGGGTAGGATGATATTCCTGCTGAACAAAACCCCAAAGTTCCGGGTTTCCCTTGCTTTCACGCATTATTTCCCGGCTATTCTCAGAGAGAGTACCGAAATATGCAATTAAAGTTTTGAAAAATATTTTGCTGAAGTCAGAAAGGCATGGCCTACTCTCCTCGGGTGATCCGCGCAAGAAAAAAAGACTGAATTGAAATTGAATCGATCGTGAAGATGTTCGAGATGCAAACACAGATCAGGAATTATTTTTCCTTAGCTCAATAAGCTGAAAATGAGGTTACCGCAAAACGCATTTATCATAAAATACATATGGTAGGCTCACAAAAATTTTGTTGAAAGAGGGCACCGTAAAATGAATTCATTTCAGAAAGGGCGGCGTCTATGAAAAAAGGTTAGGAGATTCTTCTTTAGAAAACCATACTCGTATTTAATCAATAAGTACCAGGTGCCCTCAAATACCGCATTAACTCAAGTACTGTATATCACACACCCAGGTGAAAGACGCAAATTTTCAACCCAAAATGGTGATGAAATTATATTCCCAAGAGAGACACGTTGACCTCATATTTTATGGTTAAAAAGTGCAATATGTATTTACAAAATAACAGACAATCCAATTCGGACAATCATTCAATCTGAACTCAATATAACAATAATTTGAAATTTTTTATTTAAAGACTTCTCTGTCGAAAATGTTTCACTACTGTATATTCAAACGGGACGCACTCCTAAGCTTCCTACATTTTTTTTGTAAATTATATCCCTTCATACTACGCGGACCACTTTTTTCCTCACAATTTTGAGAAAAAGGTGCGGGTGGTACCTGGGTGAATAAGGTAAGATGCACACATCAGTTTGTGTGTCAAGTTTGCCAAAAGCCACATCTTTTAAATAAGCCGCGCACCCCAGTAATTGCTTGCCAAAAATTGCACTTTTCTTGTTAAATTATATATTTTTGATGAATTGAGACACATTAGTGCGAAGATATATTCAATTTTATTCGAAAAAGTCAAAAACTGTATCAATAATACAGTACAGTATATGAAGAAAAGGGTCATCTCGTTTTTTAGTGACGCTGGGTATGAGAGTATATTATTTGATGTAGTACAACATGGGAAAGACTTGCTCGATAGAAACCATTTATTTATGTCTCGCCAATACGAAAATCTTCGACTAGCTGTTCACAACTGCATCAACATGCATGAAAAGCCGACAAATTTTCTAAACATGATGGATTTCGGCAAAAAAGTCAGAGATTTCAAACGTTACGCACTTGAGTTGACCCTAAAGACGTTAAGATAACACGAAGTGAAATCATTTCTCGTCAGTAATTCCTCAATCACAAAAGTGGCGGAGTTAAAAATCGTTTATGCATCGAATAATTGAACCAAACACATCATCAGGCAATTTCTCATCATTTTTGTCAAATAGCAGTGTTGGTTACTTCCCATTGCAGCAAGATGCGATTAGGTATCAAGGAACAGTTGATCGAAGACGCTTCAATTAGCCTTTTTCCATTATGACATTAGACGGATCCACTTCCAAATAAGTTCTTTGTGCAAATTAAACTTGGTTGATTTTTCTTGCATCCCTTTCGAACATTCCTCATGAAGAGCTCGCGTTCATTTGTTATTAATAAAAGTGCATTCCATGAATATCCTGGATATTCATGTGCAGAACGTACTGTATTGAAGTAACTCCAACAAGTCGCATGTGATACACTATTTGTATAATACACTACCTCCAAGCGTGAGTGTGGTATGGAACTTCCTATATCAAAATACAGTATGCCTTGAAACGCTAATCCTATGTCAGGACGAAAGGAATCATGCGTATGCTTAAGGCTATCAAAGTGAGGGATTATCTCTTCATACCAGGGCCTTTGATTTCGTGAATGGAACGGTACAGGGTAAAGGAAGGGAATGACTAAAATGAGAATGTAGCGACATCTAGTTTTATATTTTGTGAGCTGACAGTTTGCATGTGCTTTGCGGAAGACAGATGTCTAGTTCTGTCGTCCTACCATGGAGGAATGAATCATGAGAAGGTAAGGAAAGTTGGAGTGAACAGANCTGGTCACTTTTCGTCGGGGACTCATCCTCCGAGAGAGGGATCATCATGGCCGAGAGATTTTTCTCAGATCTCCGGGATGCAAATTAAAACCGAGACAGTTAACAGCTGCTCTGTTCGTCACTCATAGCAGATTTCCTGAAATCGTCGCGGAAACTCGGACACCGGAAGTTCGCCTTTTCGTCACGGTCGCGGAACGAGGAACACCGATGAGACGATGCTCGCGGAGTTCTGCTCCCGTCGCACACGGGGCTTCGTCGTCGTCTTCGTCAAACACAAGATTAGGGAATTTGAAATCAGGCATTGGGAAGCGTGCAGAAGCCGAGGCGTCGGATAAGACAAGATCTTTCTTTTTTTTTCGCTTACGAAGGATGCGCCCGAGTTATTTGAACGTGTGTACTGAGCAAGCGCTCATTCCGTATCATTGCTGCTGATAAAACGGGGAAGCCGAAGTCTTAGATTCGGCGGCGGAGATAAAAATTTCTCCACGTACATTTGCCTGGCACAGATTGGGATATCATAACGTATTTACGGCTTTCTCAAAGTTTTTTCATCGTCGCGTGCGTCGTTTAAAACGCGAACGATCTCCATGATCGTGACCGGGGTAGGATGATATTCCTGCTGAACAAAACCCCAAAGTTCTGGGTTTCCCTTGCTTTCACGCATTATTTCATGGCTATTCTCAGAGAGAGTACCGAAATATGCAATTAAAGTTTTGAAAAATATTTTGCTGAAGTCAGAAAGGCATGGCCTACTCTCCTCGGGTGATCCGCGCAAGAAAAAAAAACTGAATTGAAATTGAATCGATCGTGAAGATGTTCGAGATGCAAACACAGATCAGGAATTATTCTTCCTTAGCTCAATAAGCTGAAAATGAGGTTACCGCAAAACGCATTTATCGTAAAATACATATGGTAGGCTCACAACAATTTTGTTGAAAGAGGGCACCGTAAAATGAATTCATTTCAGAAAGGGCGGCGTCTATGAAAAAAGGTTAGGAGATTCTTCTTTAGAAAACCATACTCGTATTTAATCAATAAGTACCAGGTGCCCTCAAATACCGCATTAACTCAAGTACTGTATATCACACACCCAGGTGAAAGACGCAAATTTTCAACCCAAAATGGTGATGAAATTATATTCCCAAGAGAGACACGTTGACCTCATATTTTATGGTTAAAAAGTGCAATATGTATTTACAAAATAACAGACAATCCAATTCGGACAATCATTCAATCTGAACTCAATATAACAATAATTTGAAATTTTTTATTTAAAGACTTCTCCGTCGAAAATGTTTCACTACTGTATATTCAAACGGGACACACTCCTAAGCTTCCTACATTTTGTAAATTATATCCCTTCATATTACGCGGACCCCTTTTTTCCTCAAAATTTTGAAAAAAAGGTGCGGGTGGTACCTGGGTGAATGTGGTAAGATGCACACGTCAGTTTGTGTGTCAAGTTTGCCAAAAGCCCTATCTTTTAAATAAGCCGCGCACCCCACTATTTGCTTGCCAAGAATTGCACTTTTCTTGTTAAATTATATAATTTTGATGAATTGAGACACATTAGTGCGAAGATATATTCAATTTAATTCGAAAAAGTCAAATACTGTATCAACAATACAATACAGTACATGAAGAAAAGGTTCATATCGTTTTTTAGTGACGCAGGGTATGAGAGTATATTATTTGATGTAGTACAACATGGGAAAGACTTGCTCGATAGAAACCATTTATTTATGTCTCGCCAATACGAAAATCTTCGACTAGCTGTTCACAACTGCATCAAAATGCATGAAAAGCCGACAAATTTTCTAAACATGATGGATTTCGGCAAAAAAGTCAGAGATTTCAAACGTCACGCACTTGAGTTGACCCTAAAGACGTTAAGATAACACGAAGTGAAATCATTTCTCGTCAGTAATTCCTCAATCACAAAAGTGGCGGAGTTAAAAATCGTTTATGCATCGAATAATTGAACCAAACACATCATCAGGCAATTTCTCATCATTTTTGTCAAATAGCAGTGTTGGTTACTTCCCATTGCAGCAAGATGCGATTAGGTATCAAGGAACAGTTGATCGAAGACGCTTCAATTAGCCTTTTTCCATTATGACATTAGACGGATCCACTTCCAAATAAGTTCTTTGTGCAAATTAAACTTGGTTGATTTTTCTTGCATCCCTTTCGAACATTCCTCATGAAGAGCTCGCGTTCATTTGTTATTAATAAAAGTGCATTCCATGAATATCCTGGATATTCATGTGCAGAACGTACTGTATTGAAGTAACTCCAACAAGTCGCATGTGATACACTATTTGTATAATACACTACCTCCAAGCGTGAGTGTGGTATGGAACTTCCTATATCAAAATACAGTATGCCTTGAAACGCTAATCCTATGTCAGGACGAAAGGAATCATGCGTATGCTTAAGGCTATCAAAGTGAGGGATTATCTCTTCATACCAGGGCCTTTGATTTCGTGAATGGAACGGTACAGGGTAAAGGAAGGGAATGACTAAAATGAGAATGTAGCGACATCTAGTTTTATATTTTGTGAGCTGACAGTTTGCATGTGCTTTGCGGAAGACAGATGTCTAGTTCTGTCGTCCTACCATGGAGGAATGAATCATGAGAAGGTAAGGAAAGTTGGAGTGAACAGACTACCGTACCGTTAGAGTTCGCATTCTCGAGGCTCTCAATGGGCAGAATAGAAGACTACCGTACTTGACAAAAGTGCATGAAAGTTTCACTTCGTCATGATTCACGCTGATTATTCTCCTATTCCCTAGTTTTCAACACACAAAAACTGTAGTAACGATTAAAAAAAATACTTCACTTCATTAAAATCCAACCTACGAATATTATGTTTGAAATAGTCTGAATAATTCTTTTAATATTTTCCCAAAATACAGTATAATAATGGCAAAGCGACCCCACACTCCACATTTCTCGAACAATCGCCGTAAGTACACACTGCGTATCGCGCCATCAAATTGCTCAATTCTCCCTGGTGGAACTGAGCTTCCGCCCTTCATGTGAACATCAAAGGGATCGTTTCGAAGGATCACAACTTAATCAACATGTGATGTTGACAACTTGAACATGACAGGACAGCCCTATCGACGCAAACGGCCTCATCAGGGTTAAGGTTACTGTATACAGTAATGATGTCCAACAACGACTCTTCTTCGTCGTTCAGAAAATCCGAGCATGAGTGAGTTACGTTTCATTACTCTACCGAAAGTTCGCTCACGTTGGATTCGTGCATGCTTCCAAATGCGCCTTGGACCACAAAAACCAAAATTACATTTTTTCTATATTGTTCAAGCTTTCACATAATTTCTACCGTAACAATTCGCACATTACTCTCGCTGACACCAAAACACGCCCGGAGCATGCTTCAAGTTGTTCATAAGTCTGAGGCACAGAAATAAAAATATAGAAAACAAGTGGTCAAATTGTAAAAGAATCGCGTTTACATTCCATAGGAAGACGACGGTATGATTTCCGTCGATTTACCAACAAAAGCATGAAAGAAAAAAAAATCGCACGATGCGAAATCAATCGAATACGAAGCAGGGGCAGAAGAGCTCAACAAATTGGCGGAATGTCCAAAACAAGAATTCCCGAGGGTCACAGCTTCGGTGGAAATTCCGCTCAAATCACGAATTCGTCGAAATCAGTATCAGGCGTTTGAGTAGATCTATGCTGAACGATTCCGAGCAACTGGAAGATTCAAAGGTGCTATGAAGAATGTGTCGGAATTGTTGGAAATTAAGAGATTTACCACTTCGTACTCATGTACTCTCTGGCAGCTGTAGTCGTAGAGCCGCTTGTGATATTCCAGGAGATCGCCTGAATTCAAACTTAGGGTCTTGAAAAGAATCCAAGTTTCATCAGCTACAAAAATTTCTCATTGATCATAAATGGGAGAAAACTCACGTCGTTTGCCTCACAGCGAATCCGGATCCATTTGGCGTACAAGATCAAGAGACGCGAGATGATCTCCTCATGAGTCACTTGCGATGTCGGAATCGTCATGATTTTCCCAAAGTTAGGCTCAGTGAAGGACCTATGAAGAGTTCGTCATCTGAATAACACGTTCGCGCGCAGAACAAGTTTCTAGACTGCGGCACAACTTTCTAAAATCCTTCATTGGTTGGATTTTGCACAAAAATGAGGCATCAGTGGAATCAATCATTCACGAATACAGTAACACATTACAAATACTGTTAACAGAACCTGCGACAAACGAAAGGACAACAAAAACACACTCCTTCACCTACTACAGTACTTTAATGAGCATTTGTGCACCCTTATCGGTGGAAACGTCGAGTTTTCTTTAAAGGAAGATTGCTCATGAACGCAGTGTAACACTCCTGAAGACTTCGCAAAACCGAACGTGACTGTAGTGCCTAGAAGAGTCATTTGAAGGTACGCAACAGCAACTGCTAATTGATGGCTAATCGTTTAGTACTGCATTTAAGCTGAGTCCATCAACTGAAACATGATGGGGTCAATTATTCAATATTTCACGTGGAGTAACATATTATGAATAAGGCACTGCTGTACGCATTATCAATAAGGGAGTGACACTGTTGAAAGTTAATTCCTCTCGTTTTGATTAGCTCATTCCACAGAGCCGGAGAGCGAAGTCTAGGAGAAGAGATCCTTTTGCTTCAAACGAACACGCAAAAATACAAGATAATGTATTTGAAAACTTGAAATTTCCTCTGAAACCATTCATAGAATGCCCATCGAAGTACTGCATATCCAAAGAAATGCAATACAGTATCTAAAAAGATGAAATCCAACAAAATTCGAAGTATTTCAAATCTCAGAGTTGGACTGTCGCATGATTAACGTAAACGCCATCTTCCGACACCTTGGTGCGCGAAATATAAAAACAATTACATTTAAAAAAACAAATAAGAAATGATTCCTCAATCGAAAGATTATTCGGAACAGTTGAATGGTTTTAACAATTTCTTCCGTTTGGTCTCGTCAAAATGTTTCATGTCGACCACGTGGACGACCCCACTCAATAACCGACCAGAAAATGTTGATGGCCTGCGCGATCTTGAAACACGTCAGAAATACGCATTCGAAATCCCCGCACATCTATATTATCTAATGTGTCGGACAGTTTCAATCTTCGGGCGGACGATTTTCTTTTCTCCTTGAAATTTCACACGAAGCCAAGAAAACATGCTCAACGTCATTTCTTCGCTGATCGCGCAACTGCGTGGGAAGTCCTGCTACAACGACTACATCAACTCTTGCATCGCACGACTGTACAAGGTTAGAAATTTTGATTCCGACGATTCTTTACTTGCTAACGCGACTTCTTTAACTTCAGAATCTTCGAACGAAGAATATTGGAAACACTGGTCAAGTCACTCATGCCTACACTAGGTACAGAATCCGTAAACTCCTTGCCCGACGAATCAAAGTGCAAAAGGTTCGTAATCTCTCGACTGAGATCCATAATTGTATGATTTTCCGCAAACACTGTGGTAAGCTTCAATTCCAATTTTCTC
The DNA here is from genome assembly GCA_905338405.1 of Notodromas monacha. NCBI lineage: Eukaryota > Metazoa > Arthropoda > Ostracoda > Podocopida > Cyprididae > Notodromas > Notodromas monacha. The sequence continues at coordinate 60,294 of CAJPEX010000651.1, forward strand.
ACCTCAGAAATGGACGACGTTGAATCAAAAGCTCGTGAAGTACGAATCAGTGTATCTCAAGTGCATCGAGTTGAAGTATCTGAGACTGAAGGCGAAATTGGCCCGGAACAAACGCGTAGAAAGAGGAGTATTGAAAGTGAGTTTTGCAAAAACTGTCATTTTCCGTGAGTAATGCTGCAGTTCAGATTGCTTCATCTTCGTTGCAGGATCAAATGAATACGACCTTCCTCGACATGTCCACTTCTGCGATCAATAAAAGGGACAGCATGTTGGAGAAAATCCGCGAGCGGAACGAATCGATCAACGCGGTAAGGGTAGCCAAAAACATATTCAATAAATACTGTACTAGACAGAGTTCTGCCTTTTCTGCGATGCTGTATTCTCCTGCTCGTCTAAATTAGCATCGACGAAACGAACAGCCTAAAATAATGCTAATACATTTCTTCACAAAGCAAAAGATTTGTACGCAACGGACGGATTTGACAGATTTAAGGCCTTTCAAATTATCCTTTCGACTGTTCCAACAGAAACTGAAAATCATCGAAGAGGTGTCCCAGGAAATATTGAAGGAAGGGATAGTGCAATACGTCGAAGAGCAGTTCTCGCCCACAACGTCGACAGACGAGGATACCGACGATTAACTCAGCGGCTTCTGTATCACCGGAAGGAGAAGAATCAAAATTTGCCGGAAATTATAATTACATTCTGCCCCTGTCTTCAATATTCTGGTATGAAGCCATGAGTTGAAGCTGGAATGAGCATCAGTTCAAAAAACTTCTTCATTTGAATGCTACGTGATTGGTTGGAAGAAACCACTGAGCCAATCTGCCGCAACGTTTATTTCCACAAAAACGTAACTTGTTTAAAGAGGTAAAACACGTATGCGACGAAGTGCGCGATGCCTAGCGCTACAAAGGGTCGCCAAAGAAAAGTTATCTTTAAATCGCCTATTTACCGGAGCTATTTAGAATCTTTGAAGATAATATTCATGCCGGAAGTCTCTCAGAAAAATGAGTACAGTACAGTAGAATCTGAATCAGGGGTCACTACATGCGCAGTCAAGCCTCCTTACATCATAAAATGTTGCCGATTTTTAATAAAACTAGCGTTTGCACCGCGGGATTTTGGCCGTTCAGAGATGGTGGCACTCAATCAAGGGGGTAAATACCGAAGGAAGGGGAAATATCTCAAATATACCCAAGGAAAGTACTGTATCCACAAACACGGGCTCCACCCCAACTCCTCTCCCCGCCACATGGCTTTTCATTCTTTGTTTATGGAGGAAATAAATCTCCCATTTTACACATCTTGATTTAGAGAACCAATAAGTTTAATGCCCTACAGGAAACTTTTTTCCACTTAGTGTACCTTTGGTTACGTCAAATAAGTTATGCTGATTAAGGTGCAGATATTTTAGGTTGAGTTGATTTAGGTTGTAACTTAGATGAGTTTGTTAATTTTAACAATTATTTTAGTGAAATTCTGCAAAAGAATTATTTGGAAATTTATTTCCTCGACGTAGCCAAAATAGGGAAGGATGAAAGACATAAGTATTGAGCTGGACGGGAGCGTGGGGCGGGTTCAGGCATGATGCAGGCATGGGTTTTGCTGGAAACTGGACCATTGAATCGATCTGTTTCGTCCAACCAGCAAAATTCACGAAAGACAAACCATTTCATTCAAAAATGTAACCATAATATGTGAAGTTTATTTGAAAATTTTCAATTTTATTTATCACCGATTTGCTCAAGAAGGATTTTGTACTGCAATTTCCAACAGAAGGGGTTTTACAAGCCTCATCCACCCACTTCGATTATCAACAAATATCAATGATCAACATAAATGACGACCTACTCATGTGTCTTTAAAAACTAGAAATAGGATGCGTATGACCATCGCTGAGGGTTTGGATGTACTGTGGTCATAGGATCGCTGACAACCGATAGGAATTTGTTTGGAAAACTAAGATTTCTTCCGTAGATATAATAGTTGTGAATCATGTCCTAAAAAGGGTCACGCTTGATGACACAGCAGACGCTGAGTTGTAGGACTACAGTACAGAACTCAGCCATAACGTTTCTGTCTCATCTACAAATTATGGTTATTCAAGTTTTGATGACGCCCGAGAATTTCAGTTTTGTTTGTACATGGAAATAAAATGTTTGATACTGACGAACATTTGCAGGCTTCATTGAATCATCAATTCGTTCGAGTTTTCAAGTGAAAAGCTCGCCGAAAATCCTTTTAAATCGAGGAATCCCGTTCCACGAAATATGCGGCATGCACATAATGAGGTGCCACTTGACCTCGATTACATGAGTATCGCGAATTCTCCGATGGATTTAATTAGTCACATGTTTTGTCACGGGAGTGAAGTCTTCTTGATATTGAAGTACACATTATTGATTGATAGCAAAATGCGAACCAAGTTGATATTAACTAACGAAAACATCCTGAGATCCGACCGGTTGCTCAGATTCTGTGAGAGGCAGCTACAGCGCAGCCAACAGGTTAGTCTCTGACGTCACCACGGCTATTCATTAGTCACCAGTAACCCTTCTAGAAAATTGTCTATTACACGCGATGGAATTCCGGAGAGAGACTTCTTGAACGTGAACGCGCAAAAATCCGAAAGAATTCTCAGCTGAAGAGGAATCTTCTCCAAGTGAGTGCTGAAATTTCTCAGCGAATTCTGCCTTTCCGGAGGGTTTGATCCATTTTAGATGAAGGCTCAACGTACGCGTGAACTTTTAGAATATTCGGAGATTTACGCAACACGCATGCGAAAGTCTCTCCGGAAGTGGCTACGAATCCTCGACGATACCACAGAAATGTTCTACGACATAGTGACCGCAAGTGTTCTGGACTTCGAGCAAAATAAAATATTNAGACGGCGTTGCAAATAAAGGTGTTTTTGCATTGAACAAATTTCTCCATTTTGTGCATACGCTGCTTCACGCGCTACGGATCGCGATGTTTCCCAGCGGTTTCTTTTCAATAGAAATTTAGCGGATACTACCGGAGCTATTTAGAATCTTTGAAGATAATATTCATGCCGGAAGTCTCTCAGAAAAATGAGTACAGTACAGTACAGTATAGAAGCTGAATCAGGGGTCACTAAATGCGCAGTCAAGCCTCCTTACATCATAAAATGTTGACGATTTTTAATATAACTAGCGTTTGCACCGCGGGATTTTGGCCGTTCAGAGATGGTGGCACTCAATCCAGGGGGGTAAATACCCAAGGAAGGGGAAATATCTCAAATATACCCTTATACAGTACTGTATCCCCCAAACACGGGTTCCACCCCCACTCCTCCCCACGCCAGATGGCTTTTCATTCTTTGTTCCTGGAGGAAGCAAATCTCCAATTTTACACATCTTGAAACAGAGAACCAATAAGTTTAATGCCCTACAGGAAACTTTTTTCCACTTAGTGTGTGTACCTTTGGTTACGTCAAATAAGTTATGCTGATTAAGGTGCAGATATTTTAGGTTGAGTTGATTTAGGTTGTAACTTAGATGAGTTTGTTAATTTTAACAATTTTTTTAGTGCAATTCTGCAAAAGAATTATTTGGAAATTTATTTCCTCGACGTTACCAAAATAGGGAAGGATGAAAGACATGAGGACGGGAGCATGGGGCGGGTTCAGGCAGGATGCAGGCATGGGTTTTGCTGGAAACTGGACCCTTGAATCGATCTGTTTCGTCCAACCAGCAAAATTCACGAAAGAAAAACCATTTCATTAAAAAATTTAACCATAATATCGGAAGTTTATCTGAAACATTTTAATTTTATTTATTACCGATTTGCTCAAGAAGGATTTTGTACTGCAATTTCCAACAGGAGGGGTTTTACAAGCCTCATCCACCCACTTCGATTATCAACAAATATCAATGATCAACATAAATGACGACCTACTCATGTGTCTTTAAAAACTAGAAATAGGATGCGGATGACCATCGCTGAGGGTTTGGATGTACTGTGGTCATAGGATCGCTGACAACCGATAGGAATTTGTTTGGAAAACTAAGATTTCTTCCGTAGATATAATTGTTGTGAATCATGTCCTAAAAAGGGTCACGCTTGATGACACAGCAGACGCTGAGTTGTAGGACTACAGTACAGAACTCAGCCATAACGTTTCTGCCTCATCTACAAATTATGGTTATTCAAGTTTTGATGACGCCCGAGAATTTCAGTTTTGTTTGTACATAGAAATAAAATGTTTGATAGTGACGAACATTTGCAGGCTTCATTGAATCATCAATTCGTTCGAGTTTTCAAGTGAAAAGCTCGCCGAAAATCCTTTTAAATCGAGGAATCCCGTTCCACGAAATATGCGGCATGCACATAATGAGGTGCCACTTGACCTCGATTACATGAGTATCGCGAATTCTCCGATGGATTTAATTAGTCACATGTTTTGTCACGGGAGTGAAGTCTTCTTGATATTGAAGTACACATTATTGATTGATAGCAAAATGCGAACCAAGTTGATATTAACTAACGAAAACATCCTGAGATCCGACCGGTTGCTCAGATTCTGTGAGAGGCAGCTACAGCGCAGCCAACAGGTTAGTCTCTGACGTCACCACGGCTATTCATTAGTCACCAGTAACCCTTCTAGAAAATTGTCTATTACACGCGATGGAATTCCGGAGAGAGACTTCTTGAACGTGAACGCGCAAAAATCCGAAAGAATTCTCAGCTGAAGAGGAATCTTCTCCAAGTGAGTGCTGAAATTTCTCAGCGAATTCTGCCTTTCCGGAGGGTTTGATCCATTTTAGATGAAGGCTCAACGTACGCGTGAACTTTTAGAATATTCGGAGATTTACGCAACACGCATGCGAAAGTCTCTCCGGAAGTGGCTACGAATCCTCGACGATACCACAGAAATGTTCTACGACATAGTGACCGCAAGTGTTCTGGACTTCGAGCAAAATAAAATATTTCACTAACACTTGTCATGGTTTTTCAGAATGCCATGGACGTTTTGCATTCGTTCGGAGGCTGCGACCTTCTCAAGATAATGAACACAAAAGCTCAAACACTCAAAGCGTGCAAAACATTCTCAGAAGAAGTTAAGTCTACCATATTTCGCGGGATTTCACGGGATGAAACGTTCTTCTCTTTTTTTGCATTCATTCTACAGCGCGTGAGTGAGCTTAAAAGAAACATGAGGACGATCGACGAGAAAGGGATCCAAGATTTTGCGACAGAGCTTGGGGATTGAACTTCTTCCTAACACTGGAATGGCGGCGTCAAAAAAGATTCAATGAGTGAAAATTTTTTAAATGACTGCATCTCTTCCAGACCGTTTCAACGCATCGCATATTCAGAATATCTCAAGTCTTTCCGAATTCGTTCTTTCAAACCTTATCTGCAGGATACGACCGGATCTGATGAATATTTTGTAATGCAGACTAATTTTGCATGATTTACTCACCTCTATTCGTACGGTTGAAGATCTCGGAATAACCGCATCAGTGTGGATTACTGTCTTTTCTCCGAATTCTTGAGGTCCACACAGACGCTGCATCACCCGGAAGAACGAAAAGATATGTCCATCGAAGAGCCTCCCAAATGGTGGAACATGGAGAGCAAGGACGACCTGTGCAAGCTCTCACTTGGTCTTATGAAGAAGTTGCACTTGAGGAGCAAAGAACGTTGTTGGGATCTGCGTCGAAGATTTCACTTTAGCCACGGACACAGAGGAACCGGCTTAATCGCAAGGGTAAGTTTCCTGAAAATAGTGAGATCAGCCTCGTATACCATACTTATATCACTTGCGTGAATGACTGCATGGTGGGACTCGCTGTTGCTCAAGGGAAATACCCCACAAACATCACCATGCGTGGAAACTTCGGAAGTGATGAAAGAAACGAAAAACTGTTGTCTTCGGTAAACGTTCTGCATTATTCCCACTGCATGAGGAAGGTAACTTCGCGAGTTCGGGAGGTGCCAGACATCCGGGCTGGGGTCCCGTTCAAACGCAGAAGCTCCGAATTTATTCTTGGCTTTGCTAGGTTTCTTCAGAATCCATAAGGATAATATTTTTGGATATAAAATCCATGCAAATGCATATCTTATACCTCACTCGTATAATACTCCCAGAATTCCCGCCTTACATTGTGCAGTACATGGGGAAGCTGGAGGATTCCGTTTCTTTATCGCGTGTGTTCAATTACAATCTAAATCCAGCACGCATATTTCCGTCACTCTTCAATGCACTGGAAACCAATGCGCCAATGATCGTAATTTAGAACGGAAACGATGAACTGATCACAGATCAGAAGTGTGGACTGGATACAATTCCTCGAGTGAGTTATCCGCAAAACATTGGAACGAAGGGTGTTTTCGTATCTTCGAAAAACCATTCTGATTTTTTGCCCGTTGTGTGAAATTTGACTACTGAGAAAGAAGTCAACAAGAATCATAACGAAAACCATCAATACACTGGGATGACGCGAGCGTGGAAGTTTCACCCATTCCCGCCGGGGAACCTGCGCACTCCTATGCCACGTACGGCACTGAGACAGAGGGGTTCGAAACCCTTCTTCCAAAATGATCAAGGGCATGTCCCAGACGAAAATGGCGCCAGGACGGGTGGAAAAGAATCATCGCCTTCGAACGTCGGGTCCAATGCATAGCATGAGTAATCGTGAAGAGATTTCCTGTCGAGGATATCGGTCGCCAACGGCAGTTCGGTCGCTGGAAGTAGTGAGAGAAGAAAAAAAAAAGAGAGGAAACAAGGCAGTTGGCGAGAACGCTTTCCGGGAACACTGCGCCAGTTCCATGAAATGGTTTTGTGACCGCACCAGCATCCGAATATGCGGTATTGTATCTTTCTTTCTATCACAGCAACTTCATCTTCAGAAGTCGGATTATCCCCGGGATTGGCCAATGCAAATATGAAAGAAAGAAGGTTACCACGAAATTATTTAATCCGACTTTGATTGCTGCTTCCTATCAATGAATTACAAAATGGAATGCGGTTAATCAGATGCCTTTTCGAAACCCAAGTCATTGCTTCGAAAGCCTCAAAGGTTTCTAAAGCAATGAGAGGCACTGGACTCCTCAATAACGGATACGATTACTGTACGGTATCACGGTAATGATTCCAATGTGGGAGGCAAAAAGTAACATTTACCGGTCAATCGAGGTCATTGAAGAATTACGCTACTGTATCCCCAACAAAAATATTGTACTGTATATACATTACAGTACAGTAATTGCGGAAAACAACAAAGATGTCCCAGGTTTCCATAACTCAATTTTGGTGTGATGGTTGTACAGGGCACCATTAAGTTAGGTTCGGTCAGGTTATGATAGTTGAAAATATCTTTCAACTAATATAACATGACCTAGCTGCCCCCAAAGTCTGATAATTTTTCTTAAAGCAGTAAAATATACCTAGGTTTAAAACTGGTCTAACCTAACCTAATGTAACCTTACCTTACCTAATCTAATATCACCTAACCTGACCTGACTGAATTTAACCTAACCTAGCATAACTGAATTTACCCTAACCTAACATAACTGAATTTAACCTAACCTAATTCAACATAACCTAACCTTTTTACTTACAGAAAATAAACAGAGGAAAATAGCATATTGCGTAATTTTACTGTAAACATTTTTCAACATTTGTACCAGGGAATTTTCATCCAAGGAAAGACAAGTGATCCGTGGCATTGGGATGGGAGTGTTTGGGACTGCCCTCAAAGTCTGATTTTTTTTAAATGGTTTACTTAAAGTGAATAAACAAAGGAAAAGAACTTATTCCGTAATTTTACTTTAAATGTGTTTCAGCATTTGTATGGGGAATGTCCACCCAAGGAAGGACAGGCAGGGCTCCGCATGGTCATGTGCCTCCCAGCCTGATTTGAGCCGTTCCCACATGACTGGAAAAGGAAAAATTCCGAGGGCCCCCATCCCATTGCCGCGCATCACCTGTCTTTCCTTGGATAGACATTCTCCCATACAAATGCCAAAACCAGTTATAATAAAATTACACAATATGTTCTTTTCCTCTGTTTATTCATTTTAAATAAACCATTAAAAAAGCAAACTTTGGGGGCAGTTGGGTTAGGTCAGGTTAAATTAGGTTAGGTCCGTTTTAAACCTAGGTATATTTTACTGCTTTCAAGAAAAATTATCACACTTCAGGGGCAGCTAGGTCACATTATATTACTGTAGTAGAATGATCTTTTTAAATAACATAACCTGTCCTAACCTAAACACCCCCAAAGTCTGGTAATTTTTAAAAACAATTTAATTACAGTGAATAAACAGAGGAGAACAACATATTGCATGCAATGTTTTGCCTAATTTTACTGTAAACCCTTTTCAGCACTTGCACTGGGGAATGTCCATCCAAGGAAAGACTGGTCCTGTGTCATGGTGTGATTCACTAACCTGCTGCCGTTTCGAGAAGCATACTTGTGAGTGACATCTATTGATGAGAAACTAAGAACAAGTCTTGAACAGTCCTACACTTCTTCGTGCGATGTCGTCAGACTACAGGTTTCTTTTTAGTTGCACGCGAAGTTTTTTTTAAAGGAAGTTTTGCATGGTTTCTAGGATGAATCAAGTAGATTACAAGTTCACAACATGCTCAAACTGTTCGGGTAAAACTGTAAAAGGGATTGGTTCAAGTTCAAAATAGCAAAGATAATTACATCGTTGCGCTTTTTTTTAAAATTCCCGTTTAACTATCAGCCGTTGTTCGTACGCATAAAACGGTCAAATGATGAGTACGCATTTCATGGGGCATGAAAGCACAGACATCTTACCTCCTTGCCTTCCGCGCAATCTTAATCATTGTTTCGCTTAGTTAGTTGCAAATTTCCGAGAAAAAATGTTATCCGTTCTTGGAACGTCTAAAGGCACGAAACTGTTTTCATCGTTTTCAATGCAAATCAATCTGAAGAAAAAAGTGCTTAGAAGTAAAATACTGTATCCGAGTAATAAAATCTGAGCTTCGCGAGTGTAAAGCAGTTGAGATGTACTTTCATTTCGTTCACACAGTTCATGTTGTGGCGATGCACACCACAGTAATTTTCCGAACACGCGGATCAATAATGCGCGGAAAAGTGTTGCCACTGTTCAAAGATAATGACTCGGAAAATGTATTGATCCAGCTTTTCACGTTTCGAGGATTATTCAACAAGCTTTTCTGGAACGCATATCGACGCTATTTGGAACAATTGCGTTGATGCATGAGTACGTTTCATTTTGAGCGAGGTATGAGTGCATATCGCTTATTGTACCATGCGGAATTATACTTGTATATTTTCCAGATCGCAACTTTGCTTTTCTTGGTATTCGGCATTTATGACTTGTTTTCTAGACCTTCTGGAACACATTTGAATTGCACATGTACCGTGAGACCCCCACATGCGGACACCCCAACCTGTGGACAATTTGACATAGGGACACTTATATTCCCTGAAAAAATTAATAAAAAAGGCCCAACATGAGGACACTGACTCAACTTAGGGACATTTTGTGATAAAATTGCAAAACATTTATGGCCAAATTTCAAGAAACAGATTTTTCCAACCCTAAAATTTATGTAAGAAAAGTTCTTGGGCATTTCTCTCACAAATTTTCCATCCATTTAGCTAATTTTAAAAAATTACCTCCAGCATAGAGGGATTTCTACAATTTTTTTTACTTGAATGTTATTTTTGTGGATACCAACATTTCAGTGTACAGTACAGAGATACACTATTCAATTCTCCAAATGTTCTTATTGAGTTGAAAATGTATTCTGTTATCCCTATTTTAGAAAGATCAATAAAAGACACTATCGCAGTTCAAGAAGAATGTCTTCTTCTGGACGCGATTAATCCAATAAAGATTTACTTTCCAAGAATAAACTTTTGTCGAGAAGATTTCTTTCCTATAGCCCGAGTTTCTAAGTGAATAAGACTTCTCGTTTAAAAAGACGTGATACGTATATTTCTATGTGACTGCAACAAATGCCATACCGACAATGAATACCAAATATACACTTTGCGGACCTTAAATAGATTCAAAATGAACCAGACATGCATGATGCAATTCAGTCTGGAAAACAGAAATGGGGACAGGGAATGACCGTAAACCAGACACTGTAAAAGTACGCGTCATGACCTCCTCAGATTTGGATCTGAGTTGCTAGGCAGAAAGTATTGTTATGTTTCGGGACGTACCAAAAGTAAAGATAGGAAGCGTCATTATAAACCTATCTCAGGACACTTGTATTAATATTTGATGACAAACTCACCCCTGACAAATTTGAGAAAAGTTCCACTCTTTTCAAGTTCAAAAGTCAAGTGAAATGTTTCCAAAGGAAAGTGTACTGCCAGGTGAACTCAAGAATATTGATGATTTAGAAATATTTTGACAAGCCTGGGCATTGATTCCCATATGGCCATCAATTTCCAGCAAAAATTCTGCATCAGGAAAGATATTTTGCCAACCACACATTTTGTGGGGCACCCTGTGCTCAAGAATTCACACAGATGCTGGGAGTTCATCCAGGTCTCTGAGAACTGGAATGTGGCAAAAGTCACACACTGGAATGGAAACAAGTTTCCAAAACTTGATCTATGCCTTCCTGAGACATGATTGAGAGCAAAATTGGCTCATTTCAGTCTCTTTTCTGGAAGGGTTCACATCTCTCCAGGTAAGAACATTGTGAAAGTTTTTCTGAGTGTTTCTGTTCTAGGTTTGTTTTGTGACTGCTCCCTGATCATTTTTAACAAGTTTTAACCAATTTCCAGGTGTTTTTTGGGCCAAGAAAAAAGAAAAACGGCGGTGTCGTACGAGACGACGATTCGGTTTGGACACAGAAAATCGGCCATTTTGTCACAGTGGGGGCTTCCCAAGCATCAGGAATCATCAACAAGGTCAGAGGGGATCTAGTGCCATCATCAGAAACACAAAACTGCAGCAACATGGGAATCTCCAGTGTGGTAGCAGTGACATCTATCATTTTGGTGGTAATTTTCCAAACAAAAAGATTTCTCAAAACACATTTTTCAGTGGCTCCAAATTTTGCAGGTGGTGATACTTCATGCAGCAGGAGGCTGTGAGGAAGTTGGAGGGAGACTGGTGTGCATTGATGCCTGTGATGTCAAGAAGCCAGGGCATTATGATTTTGCCATTGACTTTCAAGGATCCAAGCTGGACTTGTCCTGTGTGGCTTACAAGGGTTTGAAGGTTGGTTGTTTTCCCTTTTTCCTTTCCATTCTGAAAAATATGAACAGTCTAATCAGTTCCTTGAAATTTTTCAGAAAGTCAAGCTGTACAAGAGGACTTTCTGCAGGGGCAGATCAACTGGCATGGAGGGTGTCATTGACCCTTGGGACTTCTGCTTCTTCAAACAAAGAAGTGAGTAGTTTTCAGCTCTTTTTTCTCCTTTAGTTTTTTAAGAGCAGATTAACAGATGTCTTATTTTTTTCAGAAAAACCAGCAGAGACAGACAAGACTGCTATGGAGGTTACCAAGGAAGAGGCTCTTCAACAAAATTCTCTGGACTTCCAACCTTCATCCTTAGTCCCTGAAGAGAAGTTGGAAATGCCAAGGACATCCACTGTGGATCCTCTCCAGGACATCAGTTTACAGAGTGTCACTCAGGCTCCTTCGATTGCTGCACCTGAGCAGAGCATAACTTCACCCTTGGCGCCTTGGATTCTGTCAAGGACTTCTGCTGTTCCCAGGGTCACGGACGCCACCGTTCTGTCAGCTGGTTTGGGTTCTCCGTCACCCACGTCACCTCCAGCTGAGATTCCGAACGTGACCTTTATTCCGTTCGTGACTTCTCCTCCACCGGTTGGATCAACAAAACCATCCTTGGGTGATGAAAACCCTCACCTTGTTGATGCAATGGGTGGTTGGATTCCACTGGGACCCACCATGGTACCTGTTCCAAAAACTACAGAGATAGATAATTTCTCCAAAGTCATGAATGACTTGGGCAATGTCTCTCGGGTTAACATCTCTGCTGAGTTTGCGGATGGCACCATTGTCCATGCTGTGGTTCCCTCTTGGCTTCTACAAGTTTTCATCTGGTTGGTTGGCGTTTTGGGCATAACCTCCCCAATTGCCTTTGGGATTTTCTGTTGCTGCCAAAGGTTTAAGGTTATGGTGTGTAGCTTAGTGCTCACCTTTAGTATTTCAAATCTAAACCTGGTTTTTGGGTTGTCTGCTTGCTTTTGCTTGCTTTTTGATAAAAAGAAGGATGAAGAGTCGAAAGTAAAAGGCCATAAGCAGAGTAAGAGGGAATCTTGGTCATTTCCAAACCCTTCTTTCAAGGAGGAGATTGAGATGGCCGAATTACCTTCATTGGCCACTATTTGACCCTTGATGGCTTCTTTCCGTAAGTTTTGCATGACCAGCCTTGCTTCTGCTTTTTGCTGCATTCTTCTGTTTTCTTAGGTCTGGCCCGAGCAATTGAGTGCAGCGGAGGTCTTTGCGCGTCTGGGCTGGCCTCTCCTGCGTGCTTGGATGCTGAGGAGGCTCAATTCTAGGCCTCCACCTATTCCTGAGGTTGTTCAACCCAACATTGTTAATGACAATATCAGCCTGGACAGTTTCCATACTGTGGCTGTAGTGTAATGTGCATGATATTTTATGTTGTTGATGCGCGATAGAGAGAATTATAGATAGGAGGACCTCAATAAAGATATTGTCCTCTGACTTTTTGCATTTTTACTGTTTTGTTTTGTTCTCTCCACAGTTCTCTCTCTACAGCATTGTCATCATCTTCATCAGCATCGCATCATCCGTCTCGTTGACTTCTTTTTTTCTTCTGCAGGTGTAAAAGCTTCAAAGTTCATGCACATGACACACAAAAGACACACGGTTAAAATTGACACCAACCAGTAGGTATAACAGATGCATGTACGAGCCAAAGGTAACAGCTAAATAAAATGAACAAATAGTCATTCACCATGGTCATTCATCAATGCAAAAACAACTACTGAAACCATACATAGGCTTGTAAGCAAGGCTAAGACATGTCAAACACACTTATGTACCACAGGATGTTATTTGATGGCCACAAGTCCAGTAGTTGCATTAATCTGCAACCGCGGGCATTGTGGGATGGAAGGCGCATTTCTGGCGGGTACTAATTCAATATTTGTGCCCTCAAGCAAATTCAGATTTCTCCTGCGTTGTCTTAGAATTACATATTGAATTTTAGCAAAGCATAGATAAGCTATACTCAATAAAATGATAGACAAAAGTACTACAGAGACAATTAGATATATGTAGCCATAATCTCTAAAATGTAACTGTAAATCACTAATGTCTTCTGCCACACTGCTTCTAGGTTTGAATGCTGGAATTTCTTCCACCGCATTAATTTCTACATTTTCTCATTTTGGCAGAATGTCTTGAAATGGTCTGTTGACCAAAGTATATCTGCAATTCTGATTAAATTTGATAATTCCGGAGTATGGCAATTCATATGAATTTTCAGATGCAGGGGTTTCTTTGTTAGGACTCTCAGCACAATATTGGGTAATTCTCCCCTTATTGGTATCTATATATGCAAACTCATCCTTGTCTAACTGGATCACCATATTTTCGGGCACCTCCACTAACTGCATTCTGCAGGCCACTTGTATCATTTTGTCATTTGCACCTTCTTGTATTTGCTTGATACAAAGACTAGCGGGGCGTACTGGGAGATGTCCTGCGTGACAAATCTGACAGCCTGATTGACCTATCCTTGGTAAACATTGGGGTATTTCTGACCCGTAGGCTGCATAGTAATTGTCTCCTCTCTTTAACAGAAAAGGATGTTTAATTTCTGTCTGCATCCATTTAGGCGATCCAAGGTATGTTTCTCGAGCGACAGGGATGGCATGAATTCTAGACACGTACACAACCTCATCAGGGGCTACCACTGGGACAATTGTCATGGTTCTAAATTCACAAATGCTTGTCTGATTTTTGATATTTTCACATGTGAATGATCCCACAGTTACCGGGTTAGACTTAATCATTTCAAATAGATCGAGAGCAGTTACTTTTGTTTTTGCATATCTTGGTTCCGTAGTTAGAATTTCTTCCAATACAGATTCAACAACATGAATGTCGTAAAGATGAATTGGGAAGACAAACTGTTTGATTTTTTCGAGATCATCTTGCAAAGTTTCTGCTAACGTATTGAGATGAGCCAGTTCAGACCCTAGAAGCAGAGACTTCATCCAAAATTCGTTTTTGCTCTTGTTGGTAGATTTAATGTCTGTGAGCAAAGAATCGAAAATGGTTTTTAGTTCATAATTGTCAAATGTGACTAAAGCTGAAGGCTTTACAAAAGCTTGTTTGTCCGCTACTTGCAATTTTGTAATGGGTGAAATTCCTCTTTGGACTATTGGCAAAAGATTGACATAAGGAACTTCCCATCCAATATTTGTAGGTACATTCACAAACCTTGATGATAAATTTTCAAGAGTCACATCTATGATCTTGGTTTTGTGAATTAAGAGATCCATGGCTATTTTTGCTGGGGCAATAAGTGTTAACTCACGTGCTTCCACAGCATTGTTGGTTTCCGTAGCAAACGCCTTTACTTCTTTCCGGATGTTCTCTACCAAGTGGTAAAACTTTCCAACATTAACTACAGATTCCATTGTCCAAAATGTAGTTGGGATACACATCTGACTCATGTCTTCAATAGTAACTCCTACATTCCCAGGGAAAGTCCTAATAGGGGATATTTTGTCCAGTCTATTGCTGTTTGATATAATTCCCCTATCTTCGGTCACTTCCTCTATTAATAATGTAAGACTTACTGGACAGAGGATGTAGCACAAGAAAATTGCTCGCGTCGTCACCATGTTGCCAGGATCGCGTCCTTTGGTTGACTGGCTGTGCGCATGGCAACTAGTACTTATCTTGTACTGACAACGCTCTTTCCCTTGTCTGTCCACGCGTGCGTTCGGGTATTATGTTATCTGCGTCTATTCCGCTTAGCATGCGAGGCTTTGGTTCCTTTCCTTCCAATTTCCGTTTAGCTGCTTCCTTTTTTCGTTCTTTCTTCTTCTGACTTTTGGACTTGCTAGAAGCTTGCTGCGGTATTGCGGAAGCACCTCGCTCTGGTGTCTATATCAGCGGCATCTGCGACCTTCTCAGAGTGCTAGCTGATTCAGGCGGGGCTAGAACGCTGTCTGTCACTGGGGGCAAGGTCGTCTCGCTCCCATGTTTGTCGTTCCCTCCATTGTCATCAGACCTGGAACCAGGAGAGAAAAACTTACCCAACTCTGTTGTAACTTCAGAAAGAAAGGATTTGTTTGATTTTCCACTCCTGGGTGTTCCCGAAATGATCGTTTGGTTAGGATCTGAAGCGGAAACAAAGGAATCATTAGCATTATCACCATCATCAGTTGGTTTAGGTTCAGGAGAATGAGATGGAGTTTCATAGAACATTAAATCTGGGGCTGAGATGTTTAGAGCAATGGTCTCGTTCTTTTCATCATCAGTCTCAGCCACTGCTTTGTTTTCCTCAATCATTGGTTGAGTGTTCTCTCTTTCTCCTTGTGCCATTTGGACATCCATGATTGGGATTTCTGCTTGTTGTTCATGCACTGAGTCAGCATTTTCCTCGGTTTTCCTTGGACTTGTCATCCTGACTGTTGGTTTGCTGCGAGACTGCGTGTTTGCGGTTACTTTTTCTTTGATTTTGTCAAACTCTTCTATTTTGAATTCGTTAGGATTTTCAGAACTTTCAGGCAATCGGGACTGGTACGGTCGGACGTAACTGGTATGAACAACATCAGTCCATTCTGGGTGCTGGTTGTCTTTTATTCATACGACTACAGGGCTAACAACTTCTAGTATCGTATAAGGGCCTTTATACTTGGCACTCCATTTCTTTCCTACAAAAGAGAGTGGATGCTGTTTTAGCCATACCTTATCTCTGATATTATAAGTTGTTCCCTTTCAATGTACATTCAAACGTTCCAAATACGAGGCTTGTCCCTTTCTTATGGCTTTTTGTGCCTGTTCTCTGAGGGACTCTAGCTTTTCTTTCTTTACCTCATAATATTCTTGTATACTCTGGAACTGCTCCAAGTTTTGTTGACTTGATAGCCAATTTCTTCTTGGTTTCATTCCAGTTACAATCTTGAAAGGAGATGCCTGTAACGCTTCATGCTTTGAACTATTATGCACCCTTGCTGCTAGTTTTAATAGTTCATCCCAGGTACTCTGATTGTCGGGATCTAAATATAGAGCTAAGTATTTGTGGAGTTCTCTATGGGATCTTTTGTTCTGCCCATTGCCTTGGGGTCAATATGCAGTAGTCGTGTTAGCTCGGGCACCCAGGAAACTAACCATATCCCGGAACACACTACTTACAAAGTTTGTTCCACGATCGGTCAGAATGCGCTTAGGGGCGCCAAATAAGCAAACCCAATCGGTCAAGAAAAGTCTTGCCGTTGTTTGGGCAGACGCGTCTTTCATTGCTGAGAAGACAATCCACCTGGATAATCTATCCTGTATGACCAGTATACATCGATTCCCTCTCTGGCTGTTTGGGACAGGGCCCACCACGTCTACACTAACATCCTCAAAACAATTCTTGGGGATACCAGTACTCAAATAAGGGGTCTTATGGGCAAATTGCTTGGTTTTCTGGCATTCGGGACAAGTTCTTACATATGCCGTAACATCTTTTTCAATATTAGGCCATGCAAATTCTTCCCGTATTGCATATGCTGTTTTATTGATGCTGCAATGGCCCATAGATGGCGGGTCATGAAAACTGGAAATGATCTTTTCTCTAAGAGAAGGGGGTACCCAAACACGTTGTCTTTGAACAGTTTGTTTCATCAGGATTCCGTCCTGTATTTCGAAGTCCGTTCCAAAAGGAATTTTTCCCTTTAGTGAGGCTGTTGCTCTCTGTAAAAGACTTCGAGACACATATGGGTTTAAGTTGGTTTCCAACAAGGTCGGTGACAGATAAGCATTCAGTTTTTTGCTTTTACTGTCTGGCCGGAAGCGGCTCAACGCGTCGGCGTGAGGTATTGACAATCCCTTTTTGTACTCAACACGATATTCGTATTCGTTGAGTTTCATGAACCAGGCAATAGCTCGGCGGCTATCACTCTGTCTTTGGCGACTCAAGTAAGGTATCGCAATGTGGTCTGTGAGGATCACAAAGGGATGACCCCACAGGTATGAGTGGAATTGCGCCACACCGTAATACACAGCTAACAATTCTCTATCGGTGTTAGGGTATCAGGATTCCGCGTCATTAAGGGTTCTGCTGGCACATCCAATAAGAACTTCCCTCTTACCAGGTTTCTGCGTTAAAACCATGCCAACCGCAATAGCGGAAGCATCTGTTGTTAGTATGAATTCATGGTTGAAATCAGGAAAGGATAGAATAGGTGCGGAAAGCAGGCATTTTTTCAGGCAATCTACGGCGTCTTGCTGGGCTTTTTGCCATTGGAAAACTGTATCTTTTCTAAGTAAAAGGTACAATGGTTTGGCTTTCAGCGCAAAATTTTGGATATATGACCAGAAATATCCTACTAAGCCTAGGAAGGCTTGTACTCCCTTTACATCTGTGGGAATAGGAAAATTTTGGATTGCTTCAATCTTTGTAGGATTTACTCGAATTCCAGTTTCACTGATTAAAAATCCCAAATATTCTATTTGTGTGCGGAACAGCTGACACTTGGAGAATTTAACTTTCAGTCCCGCTTCATCAAGACGCTGTAGAATGTCGGATAAATGAGTGAAATGTTCGTCAGCAGTTCGCGAGTATATAACAATGTCGTTGACGTAGATATAAGCATAAATTCCCAAGCACCCATCTAGTACCAAATGCATTAACCTTTGAAAAATAGAAGGGCTATTTTTGAGTCCCATAGGTAAACGAATAAATTCGTAATGTCCCATGGGCGTCGAAAACGCCGTTTTCCATCTTTCCTCTTCACGAATCTTTATATTATAAAACCCGTGAAGGAGGTCGAGAGCTGTAAAATATTTAGCATTCCCCAATTCCTTGAAAATTTGGTTAATTCTAGGTAAGGGATGCGCGTCCGTAATAACATGGTCATTCAAACGCCTGAAATCTACAACCATCTGCCACCCACCATCTTTTTTCTTCACCATGAGTGTAGGACTGTTGTATGGGGATTTCAAAGGTTGAACTATTTCATGTTCAAGCAAATCTTCCACAAATTCATTTACTTTTGGCCTCATTCCATGCAGAAGAGGATACTGTCTCGTAAAAATAGGTTTTTCGGTGTCCAGAGGTATATCTGCTTCATACAATGGGCACAAACCCAGGTGGTCGGATTTCTTTGCTAGAACATTCTTGTATTTCCGTAGGAGATTTCGCAATGGTTGTGTCAAATTCTCGGGGCATTCAGAAAGTTTAATGTTCTCGTCTATTAACTGAATCAGATTCTTTTCTTCCAATTTTCCATGAAGTCGTTCTAACTTTTCCTTGTCCAAAGATTTTGGAGTGATTTCCTTAGTTGCTAAGACTAACGGGGGTTTCCCCGATAATTCTAGAACATCAATAATCTCTCCAAAAGTAGCTATGGCCAAAGTGTGTTGAGGCGATATATCAATGTCCTCATCACCTACGTTGAGACATAAGACTGGATAAGCTCCCTTATGTTTTCTGGAAATACTTCGAGCCACTATCAGATGGCCGCAAAGGCCGTTCGCCACATACAAAGTACGTGTACCAACTTTCTCAGCTGCCTTTTCTGATAGCTTTGCAAAGAGAAGTTTTTGTGACTTCCTCGGGATTTTTACTGATTCTACTGGATACAAACGGAATGGTTCTGTTTCTTCTAAATTGCAAATACAAGAACATTTCACTTTTTGTCTCTGCATTGTTTCCGTCAAGAATGACACACGCATCTTGTTTAGGTGCATGCACCATTCTCCATACAAAAGTTTGGCATGTAACACTTTCAAAACATCAGAACCAAGAATCCCCTCAAACTTCATGTCCATGCATTGGGAATATTACGAATCGCGCTTGAGTTAGGAAGAGATTGTTACTATACAACGTAATATACAACACTCTGTTAACCGGCATTTCTCTACCCTCTATGGTGGCAATAGAAATATTAGAGGCTAACAGGGTGACTTCCGATTTTAGGGTATCGGGTGAAAGAACAGAAATTTCCGAACCTGAATCCATAAGGAATTTTGCAGGATAGCGTGTGGCATCAGTGGCTAGGAGGATAACTGGTAACTTTGTGCTGGTAGCGGTTGAAGTCCCAGTCAGTATACTCGTTTCCTGAATACTGACTTGCAGGCTCGTTGATGTAGCCTTCGGGTAACAGTTCTTCTTCCTCTTCTTCCTCTTCTGCATTTTCATTGTAATCTTTGCCTTCCTCTACGAAATTTACTGAACGTTGCCCAGCACCGCATCCTCGTCCCCGCATATTTCCTTGCAAATTTCCGCAATAGGAGGAGCACCCTCTCTGAGAGTTCGCGAATTTCGGCGTGCGGCCATCCCTTTTGGGGGCCAAATACACTAATTTTTGCGTTGTAGGCTTAGTCGCTGCCTTACTCTGCGCACGGCACTCACTTCGAAAGTGACCCTTCTGGCCAAAACTATAGCAAATGGTCGCGGATCGAATATCCGGCATTGTGTTTCCACCATACGCACTCGGAGGGGTTTTGGGACGCGATTGGGAAAGTTGGTGTAGGGCAGAAGATTGAGAGGAATCTAGATCCCTCTCTCGATCCTCCACAGAGATAGCAAATTGCAGGGCGGTCTCAAAATTGTCAAAAGTAATTCGTATAGCACTGGCAATTTTGGGAACGAGTCTGTCCATAAAAGTCAAGAGAAGGAATCCGTCTAGAAAGTCCTGCTTACCTTTATACTCCCAGCATTCCTTTACGTAAAAAGGATTAGGCAGGAGGGCAGCAGGTTGGTTTTCCCGACAAATTACCTTTATCTCAAAATCATCAAAAGTAATTTGTATAGCACTGGCGATTTCGGGAACGAGCCCGTCCATAAAAGTCGAGAGAAGGAATCCGTCTAGAAAGTCCTGCTTACCTTTATACTCCCAGCATTCCTTTACGTAAAAAGGATTAGGCAGGAGGGCAGCAGGTTGGTTTTCCCGACGAATTACCTTTAAATTGCCAGGGGCGTCGCCTAGGAGAAAGTTACCGGCTCGTCTGACTCTAGCCCCAAAAGTCTGGACTTGCTCACCGGGAGCCTGTCTCATCCTCTTGACGTCCTTCATCAAATTTGTCAGCACTTGCCTCCCAAACATATCCTGCAACGTCTTCACTATTACTCTGTAATGGGCTGAAGTAAGCCCTTGGATAGACATTACGTAAATCTGCGCTTCACCCCAAAGCTTACTCAACAAGTTGGATCGGATGCTCTCATCCAAATAAACGTGGTCATACAGGGCACTTTGGAAAGTTGCCCACCACTCCTGCCAATTCAGGGGACCACTCCCATCAAAATACGGAATTTGATTCATCGTGATTGAGGCCTGTTGAGTACTTACGCTAGGCAATCTGGACTTCTTTAAATACTCAACATTGTAGAAAACTACCTCATCCGCGCTAGGCTCTGTAATTTGGTCAAGACTTAATTCATTCGCCACCAGAGCCTGTCTGATTCCCATACCATCAGCAAAATTGCGCTTTTTAATTTTCAACTCCTCTTTCAGCTGTTTTGAAAACAACAATAGTTGAGATTCGTCGATAGCCTTCTTGTGGAGACTTATCTCCATTAGATTAGGTTCGAGGACCTCTAAAATTGTCGTTACGGTCGCCAACGGACTGTCAGCTGCTCTAATATCTTCAATTCTTTTTCTGAGCACATCTTTCACTTCTTGGGCAGGGCCAGAGTTGGCATTAAGCTGACCTTCGAGTTGCTCTATTTCTTTCTCTAATTCCTTCTTTCGCGTAGCAGCAACTTTGGCCTGCTCTTTTGGATTCATCTCCAGAAGTTTCCTATCCACGACAGCGTTCACATCTAACACTCGCGACATGTCAAGCAATGAGACGTTCGCGGCGGTGCCAGATGCCATAGCAGAAAATTCCCCTACGTTCACTGCTAAATTCACTTTTTCACAGACGCCGTATTCAAAGGTACTTTTTGCGAGTACCTGCAGAGGTCTGGAGCACTTAGTCTTCTACTATTTTTCTTCGAAGCACTTTTTAGCTATTTAGCTTTTGCTGTAAGCACTCACCCGGGGTAAAAAGGAAATCTCGGCTGCGCCAAATTATGTTATCCTTATTTTAGAAAGATCAATAAAAGACACTATTGCAGTTCAAGAAGAACGTATTCTTCTGGACGCGATTAATCCAATAAAGATTTACTTTCCAAGAATAAACTTTTGTCGAGAAGATTTCTTTCCTATAGCCCGAGTTTCTAAGTGAATAAAGACTTCTCGTTATAAAGACGTGAGTTTGTATATTTTTATGTGACTGCAACAAACGCCAGACCAACAATGAATACCAAATATACACTTTGTGGACCTTAAATAGATTCAGAATGAACCAGACATACATGATGCAATTCAGTCTGGAAAACAGAAATGGGGACGGGGAATGACCACAAACCAGACACTGTAAAAGTACGCGTCATGACCTCCTCAGATTTGGATCTGAGTTACCAGGCAGAAAGTATTGTTACGTTTCGGGACGTACCAAAAGTATAGATAGAAAGCGTCATTATAAACCTGTACCAGGACACTCATATTAATATTTGATGACAATTGTGTGTCTTGATCATCCATTACATTTGAATTTATCTTCAAAGAAGAATTTCTTGCAGCTTACCATTAGTTTTTTATGAAGACAAGGAAACAGACAACTCGCTGGTTTGGCAATTTAATGTTGACAGAAGCGTCGGTCCAATGAAATGCGAAAAAAGCGCCGGATCCGTGGATCCATTCCATTTTCCCACTTTTCCCTCTTCACCTGCTCATGGCAGTTCCCTTTTGCAGGACACATGTATAAAAGATGGCCCTCCCTTTCAACTTGGCATGCGAAAATTCCGTGAGGGGTCTTATGCATTCTGAACGCAGGTCAGGAAGGCCAAAATGTCATTACATGATCATTTGCAAAAGGATCAACGAATTCGTGCAAAAAAGGGGTTGTTGGGATCAGCGAAAACGCACGATATTAAGTATATTTGATATGGAGTGGTGGATCCCGAATTGTTTTTTCTTTCAAAATTTGCAAGTCCTGGAGAATTTCGATTGAATTACGCGTTACAGGGAAAAATTCGGAAACCTCAAGATATAAGGTTTCGTTTGTCCATCACTGATTTCATCGAGGCTCTTCAGGTACTTATTTATACATAATATTGCAATTTCAGCCGGAATTCCAGTAATTATCTCATAAAATTAGGCTTTGTGCATTTTCTCATCAGTTTATCAGTCTACACTTTCGATTAAAATATTTTTGTCTTGTGAGCAACACAGTTTTTAAAAGTTGAATCCTCAGACATCGAACTCACAGCTGCTTTTTTGTTGACTAAAATCAAAATTTGACAATCAAGTTTATTCTGTATTCTTCAATCCTTTTGATTTCAGTTTGAACACTTTGAAGTAATTTTTCATTCAGGCTATCGTTAGTTAATATTTGTTGAGGAATTAATCAACCCAACATAAAGAATTGAACCATAGCACAGTGGAAGAAAAGGTGGGAAATAACAAGGCAGGGCAATCAGCCGGTTTGTGGCCAGGAATATGTAATTAAGGGGGTACCTTAATTACATATCCCTAGTTTTGTCTGGTTTAATCACAGTCCACAACAAATCACAATCAAACATAATATAAAAATAATGCATCACAATAAATGCAATAATGCAACACACATTCAATGAAGACAATACATTTATGCACACAAATTTATGGTGCAATAATGCAATGCAACAATATTTAAAACAGTAAATTAGAATGAGATTAATTGAAGGTTATTTGTGTTTAAAGGGCCAATCAGAGGATTCCTGTGGAATTAAACGTATATTCTTGAATATGCACACTTGTATTTCAAAAAGTTATCAAATGTTTTCATGAACATTTTGGATTTTGAATTTAAATTGATGAAGAGTATGTCACTCAAAAATATCTGCGGAAATGACACTATATGTCTGTTCGTCAACGTTCATGGTCTCGAATAATTACATTCACGTTTAAAAAATTTATATTGATTTTTAATTGGAAACATGCATTCGGAAAGGCGTTTCAATACTGAGGTTATACTGACTACTGGAAAAGGGAAAGAAAGATTCAAGTTTCCGAAATCATTGATAATTTTTAAATTGAGAAGAATCTGAAAAATGTTTGCAATGCTGACTACATGAAAAAGTGGGAGAAAAGGTCTGGGATACAGTCGAAAATACTTGTCGGAAACCCATCTGAAATTCCTTTCTCTAGAACAAATACCAGCTGGTTGAATGAGTGCGGTTAATGAGTTTCCAAATATTGATACAAGTGAGACCCCGAGATGCGCATGTAATTGGTGCATCAAGAGCTCAAGTCAAAATGTCCCTAAGTTGAGTCTTGTTCCCATACATGTACAGTGTTTACTTTTTAATTGGTGCTTTGTGGAAGAAATATTCTTCAGAATTCCCTGAAAAAAATTGTTTGCCACTTGAATTTGGATTAGTGAATACATTTTCAACTCAAAAAGAACATTTGGAGCATTGAATAATGTATCTCTGTACTGTACACTGAAATTTTGGCATCTACAGAAATAACATTCAAGTGAAAAAAAGTAGAAGCCCCTCTATGCTGGAGGTAATTTTTTTTAATTAGCTAAATGGATGGTAATTTGGTGAGAGAAATGCCCAAGAACTTTTCTTACATCAATTTTAGGGTTGGAAATATCTGTTTCTTGTAATTTGGCCTGNATCAATTTTAGGGTTGGAAATATCTGTTTCTTGTAATTTGGCCTGATGTGTATTTGCAATTTTCTCACAAAATGTCCATATGTTGAGTCAGTGTCCTCATGTTGGGCCTTATTTATTGATTTTTTCTGGGAAAGAAAGTGTCCCTATGTCGAATCGTCCGCATGTCGAGGCGTCCGCATGTGGGGGTTTCACTGTATGTTTAGAATTTGAAGTATTTCATGGAAAATTTTCAACACTGGCCAAGTCAAGAACATTTTTTGAAGGAAACGCCCTTTTTTCGGGGCGGAGTCGATGGTTATCGTCGCGCTGTCGTGACGCAACGTGTCGTCGACTCCGCAGTTTCAAGGTCGTCTCTCTGCTGTGATTCTATCGGGGTTATCTTGATTTTTGCAAGCATGCAACCCCTCCTGCATGCCCCTTTTCCTCTCCTTTACTTCCTCGGCTTTTATTTAGACACCACCGGATATCGATTATCGCAGACGACGATGGGCTTTCTGCGCGCCGGAAATAAACCAGGAACCAGCAGGACGAGGCAATGTGAAATGCCCCGCAGTGATTCTCATTGATGGACATCAATGCGATTTCGTTTTAACCATAACTTACCTACACGTTTTTATGTCATGATCATTGGCATTTCATTTGTCAGTTGTGCTATCAAATTATCCTCGCAAAGTTTGCGTCTTTTTCTGCCTCCGATTGCTCCTTTTGCTGATCTTATCATCAGGTATAAAAGCGACTTCATATATTCAAATGAGAAGTTTTGATTTGTGGTACTCTACTTAAATTTTTCTTCCGTGGTTACTAAACGTTTTTCAAACAATTGGAAACAGCATTCAACGCATTTGAAATTATACTGTGTAGTATTTCTGTATACCTGATATAATCGAATGATTCGCTATACTGTATAGCCAATTCTTTTGGCGAATCAATTTACAAATTCTAAGATGTGTAGTGTAGTTTCATGTGTTATTTTCATGTGTCTGGGAAATGGTTTTGACTCGCAAGTGAAGAATATATGGGAAAGCTGTTTCAAATTTATCGGCAATCAATTAAAGTAACTCAAGAGAGCTTTTTGAATTCCGGGGCAAATAGCGTTTCTCTGCATTTTCAATCTCAAAATAATTTGTACTTTACTCAAGTGATTTTTAATGTATGTTCCCCTGGATCTCGAATAAATTTGCAATCATTCTTTGGAACTCGTAATTTAGTCTTCGATTACCAATGCATCAGAGGTATTTCCTCACGCTCTAAAATTACTTGTTATTGTTTGAACCAGTCTAATTTTATTGATTTATCTTTTTAAATAGTAGTGACCGTCTTTTAAAGTATTTATTAATTTAGAGCGATCAATGCGGAAGTCGGAAAATTGCCGCCGCGGAAAAGCTGAATAAAGCAAATTTGTCTGCACTAATGCACGCATTATCGACGTTAGGAAGAAAGTCAGACAACTTCATTCCGTCGAAATTTGTGCAGAGCAGGAGCTCATTGAACTCAATCCATCAAAATGCAAATGTTGATGTGCAAAATAAAATGAAATGAAAAAGCACATTGTGCTATCAACGTTCTGCATATATATGTAGCTGTTCCTTTCGAAATCGATTTTAGATGAATTTCAATTTTGGCCTCATGCATTTTCTTGCCGAAGTTCATGTGATCCGGGCGCAGAACTCATCGCCCTGCCATTTCAACGCGGGGCATGCAAAAAGTTTTGGGATTTTAAAAAGCGTGACTTGGGTGTACTGCAGCTGAATTCCTTTTCGAGTGAATACAATGAAAATCACAACAAAGGGAATAAATCCTGAAATGGATAAAATGGTCCTTGAAAATTAAGGTCTACGCTGTTTTCCTGTTTATAAGGATTCATGCCAAATTCATAACGTTTATCAAAACATTAAAATATATTGGAGACTTTACGCAGATTTCGCCGATTATATTTTCAATAATGAATTTTTCATGGCAATGATCTAGATGGATATTCTGACTCCATCCCATGCAAAGAAGTTTTACTTTTTTGAATTTTCTGAGATTGTATCTCGAGCGATTGAACAGGATTATGATGAAAATCTTCTGAATTCATCATTTAATCTCACTTTCAGGACAGTCGTGCAAACTCTGCAAAAAAAATACATTTTAAACTTTGCATTTCAAAATGCTTCTTCCCCAAACCGAGGAAAAGTTGAGAAAGATTCAGGCGACACTAAATCTTGAAGCCAGGGTATTTAACTTGAAAACTAATATTGCCAAACAAATCAATATAAAAAATTCAGAATGTTTAGTTGAGCTGTTTTAAAATTGCTTAAAAAGGCTTGCTTATTTTGTGATTTGCCCCCGCTGTAAAATTCAGCGTTGAGCAACGCTATATTCCTTCACGTAACCACCAATAAAAGAGAGAACCACCGTTTGCTTGAAAGCTTGGGGTCAGTCAACTACACAGCGCGAACCCGGGGGTTGCTGTGCATAAACCCGTGGACCCAGGTCAGGGCTCGGGCCAGACCTGCGCCGGGTACCCGTCGGACGTGCCCCGTCATTCCGCACTTAGCTATAGCGTGATAATTAGAACCCTTTCCGATGGCCTCGCTTATTCACCCGTAGAGTTCCTTCAACACTATAACGTCGGATGCTTCGAGACTATTTGGAGCTTGTATATACTCAGGTTCTTTAAGGTGACGATTTTGGTCATTATTCTGATTGAGAGTGATGAATTATTGATGGATGATGATTTTGATGAAACAGGAAGCATCGAACTGGGATCGGATTGAGTTTTAGTCAAAGGGTGATCGACAGCAGCGTCGACAGCAGCAGAAGAGCCTCGCCGTCCAGAGAAAATTTGTCAGCGTTTGAACTTCGATTCGACTCGTCTCCGCCGTATCATTTGTGTCGCAAATTGGTGAGCGAATTTTTTGCACGCCAATTTTCAAAATCATTCATCAATTTTCTCACACTATATCGGAATACTTAGACACACTTGTTCACGTGCACGGCAATATATCTCAAAGTGGCTCCATATATTTGAAAATTAATGCTTCGGAAAAGGATCCGAGCAGGAGAATTTAATTGCTTTTTTTTCGTGATTTAAAAATGATATTATCACGCTTGGTGATTTTTGAAACTAGAATAGAGGATTTCACAGTGAAATGAATCCAGCGAAATGTATGCAGAATCTCTTTTATTTTATTATGGCATTATCATATTTATGGCTAGGAATACACGTATAACTGTGAATTATTGAAAGGCTCGTTAGGCGTGAATCTCTTTTAGCTTTGGATTCTTACTTTTGCGTTCCTTCGTTGGAAATTTTGTGGACAAATTCTATCGTTAGAAAACAAGAAGTAATTATCGCTTGATAATTTTTCAATTGTAAGTAAGTAGGGGATGAAAATTATGAATTTTTCATAAAATTTACTTCGCAGCTGTTCAAAAAATCTCTTCATGATAGTTTATAGCTCGGACCGACCAAAATCGAATCGTAAAAAGTTACTCATCACATGAACCTACTATTTGAATAAAAAAGTTCTCAAGTTTAAAACCTTCTGTTTAAAATATCGTTAAACCTTCTACTTAGTCCTAGACTCTCTTAGCCTTATTTATTCATCCATCTAGAGGTAATACGGTTTGAAAACTCTCGTTTTTCCTAATTTTTCTACGCAACAATTACGTGACCTGAGCACAGTTCAGGGAATTTACTTGAAGCTCACTGGTGCGAAATTAACTGGAAAAACTTGCACTGTCTTGACAAATCAAGACTGGAAAAATGAAGACAAAAACTTTGAGACAGGGCCGATTCCAGACAGGGAAAATTAAAGACAGGAACAATTTGAGACAAGGACAATTTGAGACAGGGAAAACTTGTGACGAAAACTATCTGAATGAGGAGAGGAGCCTGCTTATGTTGGTTCAAATAAACTCACTTGATACTGATGATGGACAAAAAGAAGAAGCGCCCTGCGATAAGTGTCTCCAAATGTGACGGTCTCAAATTGTCTTTGTCTCAACACGTTTCTGTCTCGAACTGTCCCTATAAAGTATCTGTCTCAATTTGGCCCTGACTGGAATTGTCTGTCTCGATGTGTCCTAGATCCCTATTTATTTGGCCAAGAAGCCAAAAACAAAAAAAATATACATTCATAAAGATTCAATTCAACATTTTTGATGAGATTCACTCACAAACGGTTGACGAAAGTGCAAAATCAGGAGCAGAATCCGTTGGGAACACAGCAGAAAATTCCTTGATAGAAGCGACTGGTTTTCCCAGTTTAAATGAAGTTTTCATGAAGATTGGCAAAATTCTCAGACGTAAAATATGTTATGAAGATTTTTCAAAGGTTCATCATTAAAATTGTGTTTTTGTCCAGTATTTCTCTTGCAATCATCAGAATTTTTGAATTTTGCTTTAATTTGTTCTTCGTACTTTTGAAGAGAGTGATTTGAAAGAATTGCTCACATAAGTGCCAACAATTTTAATCATGAGAAACACAAGAATCACTTCGGTAAAAAAATGTAGTAGACGATCATTTTTTCCCCTTGGAGAAAATTGAGACCATCTGTTTCCGCATTCTGCTGGTAAAACTGTTCTTAGAGCATTTTGCGAGATAATGTTCTGACATGGCCAGACAATACTTTGGATTCGAAGAAAAATGAATTTCTAATATCAGAAAAAAATCCAAAAATTTAATAGTGATCCTTGTGTGACGAACTTTTCGTTTGATTAAGATTCCTTTCAAGGTCCTTGAAAGCTTGATCATTTTTAACGAAATTTCTCGTGCACAAATATTCACTGGAAAACTTGGCGGCGTTTCAGAGAATGGAGCCTCGGAGCAATTTGAACCGGGCCGCCAGCGAGACGAGCAAGCGCAGTTCGCGC